>VYZW01037435.1:5402-186890 GCA_013401315.1 Balaeniceps rex | reverse complement strand
GCCGCCGCCCCCCCTCCCCTCCCCCTTCCCCCGTTAATCCACCGAGAGGCGCGGGGGCGGGCCGCCTCCCCTCCGTCTCTCCCCTCCGTCTCCTCACCGCCGGGCTCCCGCACCGCCGTTCCCCGCGCGCGGCGCCGCCTCCCCTCAGGCAGCGCGCGGANGCCTCGCGCGGGGACCCCCGGGCCGGCGCGCGGCGCGGGCGCTGCAGGCGCGCATGCATGCATGCGGGCGGCTCCGCAGCCCTGCGGGGCTGCAGCGGGCGGGACCCCCAAACTTTGGGCTCCCTGCAGGGAGCTCCCCGCATCCCCCGAGCGTGGCGAGGCGAGGGCGGGCGGGGAAGGGGCGTTTGTAGCCGGCGGCCGTGGCGCTGGTGGCCGGTGGGTGTGTCGGTACGGCGTGGCCGGCGGCGGGGGCTGTGCCGGTGCTGGGTGTTTGCAGGGAACCCGCGTCGCCACGCTGCGAGCCCCGCGGGCGTGGGAGTCGGGTGCCGGCGAGGTTTGTGCGGGAGGATGCTGCGGTGCAGGCGGAGCTGAGCGCCGGCAGCAGGATGCGTGCTCGCCGAAGTTCCCAGATGAAAAGAATCTGATCTGCCTTAGAAAACTTTAATTTCTTATCGGTGCGACCGATATTTATCCACGCTGTGGAGAGGGCTTATTAAAGCAGACAGGCAACTGGTAGCGCTTTGCTCTGCACTGTCCCTTCCCCTTCCGAGAAAGAGATCCTTAAAATGCCAGTAGTGGTTGGAAGAGCAAATGCTATTGCTCCCAAATCTGCTGCCACCTGCAAAAAGAATGGTGAGATATTACGAGTGCGCTTCGAAGACAAATCCTTACAGTGGAGGTTGTTCTGTTACTGAGCTGAAATGTGGCTGAGCTGCAGTGGAGGTTGTTCCCTCTGCAGCATCAGCCCTGATTACTGAGTACTGGCACGGCACTTTACCGGGTTTTGTGACAGAAAGCAAGCCTGGTGAGACTAATACAAGGCTGGCTTTCAGTCAGGTGAAAGTCTCGGTCGGAGAAGGGTATGATTTGATGCTCAGACCATTTAGGAGGGAAATATGAGACTGAAATACTTCCATTCTGCAATGAAAGGAATCTAGTAGGGTCTTAAGCTGTGGAAATGCCAGTTATTTTTTGTGTTCGTTATGATCTTGTATTCTCTACCTTAATAAATGTGGAAAAAAAAGGCCTTGGGACTGTTCCTTCCACCTTTTGTACAGACTGTTGTATTTATTAAGTAGTTTTTACAAGTATTTTGGGGAATATGCTATGAAAACCCTGCCACACCTAAGAGCTATTCGGCTTCATTTCTATTTGGAATGGAGCAGAATGGAAAAAAGCTTTCCAAGAAGTGATAAAAGGCCACGGCTTGGGTTCTTGGTCTTGCGCATTAGTAGGTCTGAAGGCCTAAAATACCGCTGTGTTGCTAAACAGATATAGAATATGGTTTTTCATGCTGGTTTCTGGTGACCCGCAGTTAGGCTAATCTCATTCTTCTAAGCTGCTGAGGATCTTTTGACAGCTAATGAGAATATTTTGTTTTTCTTCCAGGTTTTCATTTCAGTGCGGCTCTCCTCTCTGTGGCAAGGGCTGCCTTTTGAAGCAGCACATTCATTCTCCCCTTCAAGCACCATAAGTCTCATTTGCCAGCTTCAGAACCATGGCAACAGAAGAAAAGAAGCCAGATGCAGAATCCACCAAAACACAATCTACTCCTTCCTCCTCAACCAATCAGAGCAAGGTGTGTGTGGGGCTCCGAACAATATCCGTGTAAATACACATGGCAACTACCTGCATATTCAACAGGCAAACCAGAATTAGGGAATCGAATTCTAATATAGATTAAGAACTGCTCCACATTTCTGCTTCTGCTGTTGTCTCGAGCTGAAAACATGCTGAGGATTTTATGGGGAAGGCGAATGGAGTACAGCCTCTGTTGTCGTGCTAGGGTTTTTTGGGTTTAGTGGAAGTTCTCGCTGATGAAATACTTCTTGTCACTTTGAGCGTTAGAAAGGCAGGTCGGTTGTATCCTTGGAGCGCCGAGAGGCGAATGGAGAATTGGTGAATCTGTGACTGTAGTTGCAAAGTGGGGAGGCAGTTATTATTCAGATTCTTTGAAGCCTGCAGATGCTCAAAAGAGATGCCACTGTCTAACCATGAAGCCTTTGCAAAGGGTAAAAAGGTGTGTGGGGGGAAAGCTATTCTAGGGGTATGGAGGAACTGGCCTGTGATTTAATTCACGATAAGGATGAAAACTGCAAACACTTAAAAGCACTTCACAGATCAGTACCAAGAGTATTATCTTGGTCTACCAAGCCCTTTACGGCTGGACTGTTGGATTACTCTCACCTGTTTGTTATTGGCTTGGATGAAATTCATACCAAGGATGAGTGGGTGTTGTGCGTGCAACAGCAAGGCACTGCTGGCCTCAGACAGCAAGGGCGTTAGATTTGTTTTGTTGTTTTTTTAATTTGGAGGGGGGGGGGAAAAATGTAAAGGCTGGAATCTCTGTTGTGGTGAACATTCATGCAGTTCGTTACTGTGTACTGACTCAGTCTGATACAGAGCTTGTCACTGAGATACTAAATTTGGAATTTATTCAACTCATTCATATATATTTTTCTTACAGCCTGCACCAGTAAAACCAAACTATGCTCTAAAGTTCACGTTAGCGGGACATACAAAGGCAGTCTCATCAGTAAAGTTTAGTCCTAACGGAGAGTGGCTAGCCAGCTCCTGTAAGTATTGCTGTCTTTTTATCTCACCTAAAACATGCAAATGTGGGTCTTGAGAACTGCCTGTCTTTCATGTTACCTTCATCAGACAGAGGAGGGATGTAATGTCGTGGTTTTTCTTAAAAGGAGCAATGCCAAAGCTGTCAGTCTTCTAGATAATCTGCTTTAAGCTTTTTAAGTTCTGTTACTTTGAACACAGGATCTTCTATGCATTGCTGAGTTGGAGAGTCCTCGCCTGTTCAGCTTGCTTTACTGAGCAAATGGGCAAGAGCAAACACAGGATTCTTTCCCTGTGCAAAAGACACCCGTGTGCTTTTCTGTATCGCTAAAGACGTAGCTTAAGCTTTTAAATTAAACTTTGTGCACAGTATCTGCAGGCAAAAGCTTAGCTCTGGTAAATAAGGAAGGTAGCTTTGCGCTGCTAGGCTGGACTGTACAGTGTGGTATGGCAGACTGGCCACGTGCTTCTGTCCTGTGTGCCTGTGGTGTTTAATAAGTCAGAGCCTTTGATTACCCCAGTGAAATGTGTAGAAGGTTATTATAAATAGTGTTTCACTACTTGCTCTCTTAAGTGGTAGGTCAGGTCCTCTTCCTGTCAGCTTTGGCATTTCCTAAACATTTTTTTTGTAGTTGACATTGCTTGACAGCTCTCCTTTGAAAATGTGTTTATATGACCCTCGGTGATCCAGAGAGGATCCATATATATGGAGAGGTCAATTGAAAAGAACGCTGTTGAATATGACGGTGGGGGCCACTCGAACATCTTCCAGACATGGGAATGACTTAGGTCTTTGGCTTAACTGCAAATAGCCTTAATAAGACCAGTGCAGTGTGCATATATAAATCATTTTTATGTTCAAGTGTCCTCATGAAAGCCTCCCCGCCCAGGTTTTCCAACTCTACCTCTGGCACATACCAGCCTTTTTCTCTGGCGTGTTTTGCAAGTTAACATAGATAATATGTTTGGGGTTTTGCAGACATTAATTCAGTCCAGCTTGTAGTGTAATTTGTGTTCTTTTTGGGCAAAAGCGTTTCAGCATTCCTACGGAACGGTACTACTTTTACCACTGGCAATCTAAAACAAAAGTAGAAACCCAAGTTGTCATCAGAGAAACTGAAGTGGCTGGAGACTCTGTGCATTCCAGGCAGTTTATGTAATCTCAGCTGCTGCAGCCTGGCGTGTATGAAACTGTTCTTTACCAATTACATATTACTTTATACACTTAGTTCTGCTTGGGGAGGGAGAGCTCTCCAGGGTTTGCAGAGATGTAGTTAACATATTTCTTTCCACCTGAAAGGGACAGCTGTATCTGTTGGTGCTGTTAATCTCTTAACTGGCACATTCTTTTCCAGCTGCTGACAAACTCATTAAAATTTGGGGAGCATATGATGGCAAGTTTGAAAAAACAATATCTGGTCATAAACTGGTAAGTATGAGGAGATTACTGTGCACTTGAATACGAATTTACGTGGAAAGAACTTTGCTTTCTTTTCCTCATGCAGAAATTTCCCTTCTTGGTTAGCTTGACTCGTGTAGAAGGCTTGTTCTTCAGTCTCGTTTTGTGCTTCTTTGTTTATACAGTCCTGCGCAACAGCCTGGGACTGGAATTGCTGAAGTAATACCGGGTCAGGCTGGAAATGTGGGTGAAGTGCAGGCTGATAATGGAGTACCTGCATGCACGCTTCCTACCCATTTTCTTGAGTCCCTCCATTTCAGGAACACCAACCTCAAACACGGGCCAGTGCATTCTTGGGTGAAAATCCCTGTAAACTGTAGCACTGTGTCCTGTTCCATCTTTCCTTTGTATATGGAGCAGAATGGCTTGCCTTTTAAGGAGATTGAATTTTTCTTGTGGGTTTGCCTACATAAACACAACACTTACTCATTCTGCAGAGTTCTAAAGAAAACACCAACTCCCAAACCCTTTGGTTTTGTTTTCGAAAGTTTCTTACGAGCTGAAGTTTCATAAGCAAAAATGAAGATTCACTAAAAGAAAAACTAGTAGAATCTTGTTCTTCTCCAGCCTTTAGGGACTCGAATGATACGGAGCAAGCCATTTGTCATGAAGAGAAGCCACTTATTCAGCTTAGTTTATATAGCATACTGTTTATGAATTCCAAGAAGGGGTGTTGGTGGCCACAGTAAGAGCTATGTGAACAAGCCATTGATGTTTTTGGAGTATATAGAATCGTTTAGGTTGGAAAAGACGTTTTAAGATCATCAAGTCCAACTGTTAACCTAACACTGCCGAGTCCACCACTAAACCATGTCCCTAAGCACTATATCTACACGTATGGCTCAGCTTCAAATGAACAAGTGTCAGAGGAGCTCTTAACCCAGTCAAATCAATGAATTCCCAACTCTCAATGCTGAATTTTCTTTCAAGCTTCAGCTGTGAATGTAACATGCAGTCTGTGTTTTCCATTTTCCTGTGTCAGTGAATAAACAGAGCTGAGAAGAGAATTGTTTTCCTTTGTTTTAGGGCATCTCTGATGTTGCTTGGTCGTCAGATTCCAACCTTCTTGTCTCTGCCTCCGATGATAAAACTCTCAAAATATGGGATGTAAGCTCGGTAAGGGCAGAAACTATTATTTCCCTTCCTTCTCCCCAGCACTGGCATCTTAACTCATGTTCTTCCGAGAGACAGCCTTGATGTGCTATGATGAGAGAAGGTAGGGTTTTAAGCACTGGCTTCTCTTTGGGTAATAGTCGCTCTTTCCTGCTTGTAATGAGCTGCTGGCTGAATGGGCTCTGAGGATGAGTGAGTTACGCTGTCTGCTTTTGGAAAGAGGGGGATGCTTATGGGTACCACGAGGAGTCTGGTTATCTTCTGAGAGCGTTTAAGCCTTATGGTGGCAATGCTGCAGGCTTCATTTCTGAAAGCAGCCTCTCGGATGAAACCTTTTTGTAACTTCTTATCATAGCTTCACTCGTCTTTGCCTCTGTCCCCCCCTTCCTTTTCTGCGATTACAGTGAAAACTTGATAATTTGGTTGAATTTTGATTAGGTATGTTAAACTGCTTGGTTCTCCTGAGTTGCCCAAAGGGTTTGCAACTTGGCTGCAGTCATTAAAAATGTCTTTTTTTTTTTTTTTCTTTCACGTTGTTTTGCTGTAGCTCGTCCTCTGCCCATCTAAATCTGGGGTTAGAGGTGGTTTCTTTGTGTACTGCACAGTGCTTAACCTTAATGTAGCTTACCTGAATGCATTTATGGCTGTGAGGGATGCTGTATATTTAACTCTGCTAAATCTTATTTCAGGGTAAATGCTTGAAGACATTGAAAGGGCACAGTAACTACGTTTTCTGCTGCAACTTCAACCCTCAGTCAAACCTCATCGTGTCTGGATCAGTAAGTGATTTATTTTTTTTTTTTTTTTGATTTGTGTGAAGCAAGTGCTGCACACCCCTGTCACCTGACGCTAAGGGGGCAGACAGGTTCTTTTAGGGGTCCTTGGCAGAATGATGATGGCACTATATCGTAGCTACTATTAAAGCTTTATTTTCTTAACAGGATATTATGATTAGTATAGCACAGAATTTATGATTAGAATGGCACAGGATTTCTACAACGAGAATCAATGTAGTACAATTTATAGGTAGCATAATACAGAATTTATCATACAACTTAACTTAGAATTTCTAATCACCTAGATTCTAACTTAACTCAAAGTGTGACTTCTAATCACCTGGACCCTCTGCAGATCGGGTCAGATCTTAATACATGGTTTGCTGTATCAATATAACAATCATAATCTAGACTCAAAAAAATCATATAAAATAAAAGAATACGAGTCGCTTACTCAATCCTTGGAGGAAGCAGATGATGGTGGGGTTGTCCCTGGCTATTGGGGGGGTCATGGCCTCGTTGTCCACCGGCAGTTCTGGTCCAGGTTCCCCGCTTAGGACTTGTAACTGCTTGATTTTGTAGACAGTGCTCTGTGTGCTGTTATGCTTCCCTGTTCTGGGATGGGGTGGTCACCACCACTGGTTTGGCCGGGTGCCTGGGACCTTCAAGGGTGGCAAGGAAGGGAGTAATCGGCCTGGCACCCAGGAATCTTGGTTTGTCTACTTGGTTCAGAGGACCTTCAGGGCCTGAAAATGAGGGAAAGGGAACGAATATGTGGCCTGCTCAGTCACAGAGAATGGCTGTTTGCCTTATAAAATGGCGTTAGTTAAGCTAGCCACGTTACCAAGGGTCGGGAGCAGGGGGCACCGGTCACAACCCCTTACCATTTCAATTCTCTGCCTTCCTCCACAAACCCAGCTTGTAGTCAGATGAAGTGTGCAGTGCCACTGCTGTCTTTGCCTGGGGACACGGTCAGACCCTTAACGTCAAATCCTTAACCCATCCTCAATGTGCAGGGTTCCTGCATGGGGAGGAGGAGTTGAGGGAGCTATGTTCCCAGTCTGTTATTTTTGCCCTGTGTGGTGCTTGTGTCCTAGGCTTTCTGAGGCAGCTGCAGTGCAGCTGGAGGAAGGCACGTGCATCTAGTCAAGCTATAACACCTTGCATGCCTCGAATAGGTGCATCATTAAACCCACCTTGTGCATTTCTTCAATCTTCAGTTTGACGAAAGCGTGAGGATATGGGATGTGAAAACAGGGAAGTGCCTCAAGACGTTGCCTGCTCATTCTGACCCAGTTTCAGCTGTAAGTCCCTTCCAATAAATGAACACACTAACACGCTTATTTTGTTTAGCAGAGCTCCCCTCCTGCTGCTGTTTGCAGAGGAGTGGGTTTGTGCTCTAACTCTTATTATCAAGCCCATACACAGTGTAGTGGATGGGCTGTGGTGGATTTGCCAGTGGTCATTGCTCAAAGAGAATGAAATGAACAGTGTTTCCTGTCAGATCGGTATGGATTTCCGTCTTGGGTGTTGATGTGGGGAGCAGCGAACGGTGGTGTGCCAGTCATGCCTGAGTCTAGCAGTCTGATGCCAGGGCACAGATTTGTGGTCGCTTGAGGATCAGAGAACAGCCTGCACGCCTGTTGCTTTTGTGTTGTTTCAAGCTGTTACTGAAGTACAGAGCGGGGTAGTTCCATAACATGCTCAGTTTCAAATCTCATTTGTTTAATAGGTTAAAGGAGCTTGGAATACAGCAGTATCCATTCAAATGAAGGAAAACCAGAAGGTGTTCAAATCTTAATATTTTTGAAATTAAGGAAACTGAAAAAAAATTGAGCCTCAGATGTGCTAAACCATGGCTGTTGTAACATGATTGTTCTGCCTTGTGTAGAAGATATTTTACACTTACAAATAAATGTATGTTAGTAGTAATTATTTTTTAAAGTAGCAGTAGTTTGAGGTGTGGTTCAAGGGAATAAATTGGCCTTAAAACATATACGTGGCTACTTATGAGGTTAAATTGCATGCCCTTAAAATTATAAGGTAATATCCCCATGTTTGATACTACTATTATTTGAGCTGTGTGTTCATGTGTTCTTCTTAGCTTCTGAAGTAACATGTATTCCAGTCCCTGATGCTTAAATAAACAGCTGTAGTTAACATCCATTCCTCTTTATAATTATGCCAGACAAACAGTGGGAGAAAGAATCTTGGTTTTAATCATGTTACCCATCTAAACTTGTGCCTATAGTTTGTATGTCATGTTGACTTTCTGCTTCTGTCCACGTGAATTGCAGTGTCAGTAATGGTAGATAAGTGCTTTCAGCGGGCTTAAAAATTTGATCTTTGTGAACATTGATAAAGTTATTTTTCCTTTTCTGTAATATTACAGGTGCATTTTAATCGTGATGGATCCCTGATAGTGTCAAGTAGCTATGATGGACTCTGGTAAGTGTTTTTTTCTTGACTGTGGCACTGTTCAAACCTTCTGCATTTTTAAAGAAAAAAAAAAAAAAGGACTTTTTAAAAAAAAGCTTGTATTTGTAATGTTAAAATTGGAACAAAGACTGCAAAACTAATAGTAATGATTCTTGTTTGTTTTTAATAGTCGAATCTGGGATACAGCATCAGGCCAGTGCTTGAAAACACTCATTGGTAAGTAGGAATACTTCTTGTTTGTGCTCTATTTTTCGCTGTTAAGCTGTGACGTAGATATTCCGCATCATTGCTGCGAACAGTGGCTGCCTTAAGCTCTATTTTACTGTCTCCCTCTGTTAGTACACTATTGTCCTCCTATCTATTGGAGTAAGAGGAACCATCCTCTCACATGAATGGAAACTTGATTAAACTTTGAGTGTTATGTAGTATAGATGGACAAATGAGAGTTTTCCAAAGTCTTCTGCTGCTCAGCTGTGTAGTGCTTGCTGTGCAGCAGTGCAAAGCTGTAGCAACAGAGTTGTCTGTGCTGTTGGATGTGATGAAGACAGGTAGTCTGTGACTACACAAGCTGCCTGTTTTTATTGCAAGACGCGCGAGGCATCTTGTGAACATGGCTAATAAAAGGAAACCACCTGTTGGGCATATGTTCCCTCGGCCTTCATATTCTTATAAAGCATTATATAGAAAAGTTATATGGCACTGCAAATCAATGGCATGTATTCTAATATAATGATTTTTAAAAGGTAGAGATACCGTCTTGCTCTGATGTGTATTGATGCAAGGAAGGAAAGTTCCGTTACAAAGGGTTATTTAAAATGTTTGTGAGAAAAATGCTTAGTATCCTTTTCCTAAATTACTGAAAACAATCACCTTTCTTACGCCTCTCTTTCTTGAAGTACCAAAGGATGACAAAACTGAAAGCTTGTTTTAGTGAAACAATTAACAACAGATTATTGTCAAAAGAAGTTATCTGTCAATGAGACAATACAACTGTGCACTGTTTAATATCGCTTTTATTTTCACTGTAGATGATGATAACCCTCCTGTGTCTTTTGTGAAATTCTCCCCAAATGGCAAATACATACTAGCTGCAACTTTGGACAAGTAGGTATTAAAAAAAAAAAAAAGAAAAACAGGCTTTGAATGTTTGAGTATCAGATAAAACTTCATTTTGCTGCTCTTCAGATGTCACAATAATGGTACTACACAAGTTCATATATACTATCAAACTTAAAAAGCCTGCAAGGTGTTGTGCTTTGCTAATGGCACAGGCAGGACTTGGGTCTTTTTAGCACTGCTTAGTGACTGCAACGCCCATTCATTCCTTCTTGTACCTTTCAAAACCTCAGCATTTCCTTGCATTAATTGTGTGATTCTTTCGTAACATTGAGAGTCGGAAAAATCTAGCCTATAAAAGGCTGCAGTATATAAATAACTTTGTGTGTAAGGCATAAAAGCAGTGCAGGTGAATGATTCACCTGGAGAATTTCCATGCAGCTACTAAGAAGGGATTAGCTGGTCTATCATCACCATTCACAGACCGTGACGATGCTGTTGCTTTCATGAGACCTTGCTTTCATGAGACCTTCCTTTCCTAGGTCGTGAGGTTGATGCCCTCCCTGTCTGAGCATCTTTGTACAAAAGATACCACAGGTTGTTGCCTGCCTTTTTCAACTAGTCTATGAAAAGCAGAGAAAACCCAGGTTAGGCTTCCTGGGGAAGAGAAAGGGGACTATCTTGCAAGCTCTGGCAGTAGCCTGGGTATCGGTACAGATGGTCTGTATCTAGACATGCATAGGGCTTGCTTAGTCTTGTGGAAGAGCCTAGTGCTTGCCTGAAACAAGTGACTCGCTTCATGTCCAAATTGTATTCAGTAGCGTGCTTATTCACTTGCTCTGCGCTGGCTTAGGCTTGAATGGGTTGAGGATGCCTCAGTCCAGTGTTTGCTCCCCTGAAACTCCCTGGTGCAGGACTGCAAGTTGAGAAATTAGGGTGGTGTTTGTGTATTTTGGTCTGTATCTACTTTCAGCAGGATTTGATTTTAAAACAGCTGGGGGAAAGGGGATAGTTTGTGGGGCCATCCCTGGTTCTAGTGGGTTTCTCACCGTGAGAAGGATGGTGTGTAATGAAATCTGCATGAATGTTTTGGATGCATTGGGAGTTTGAGTATGTCTGCCAAACCACCTTATGCTCTCTCACTGTAATTTGTCTCTTATCCTGCCCATCGTTTCCCTAGTTGTCTGGTCAGTATAAAGGAACTTGCAGGTGTGGGGAAATACTTAAGTACACCCTTTTTCATGGAGGAGAATATGAATGGCATGGCAGTAAAATTTATACTTTGGGGTAAACTTAACACTGCATTCCGAAGCCAGGCTAAAGTGATCCATGTAGACTTTTAAGAACTCTGATATGGAGAGACTTTTTCTGCTGCTAGGAAATTGTCAGATGAAATAACCCCAAGAATTAAAATCTTTGTTTTTCTGTTGTTTTCTAGCACTCTCAAACTTTGGGACTACAGCAAAGGAAAGGTAAAAACAATCCTGTCTCACTATGTAGACTTACCTAAGCTTGTAGGAAAATGTGGATTTCATACGTGCTTTTTAAGCTTCCCTAATGTTTTATGAATACTATAGAAAAAAGCGTCAGTACCCCTTTATTGGAGAGGACTAAAGATGCCTTTGGGGAAAAAAAAAGCAATTGAGCTCCTGCGTAGCTGTGAGACATTAAGTAAAGCTGTATTTCTGCATTTTTCTCTTTATGAACAATAAATTGCTGTTGCTCTTTTTCTCTGTGGTAATGTGGCANCCCCCCCCCCCCCCCCAATTGTTTAGTGTTCTAGGGCAGAGATGCCCTCTGCACCCTCTAGATAAGTTGGCAGGTTGGGAAACACAGGCAGATACATTCAGTCTTTTCTGCCAAGAGAGTTTGTTCTCGACTGAGGAAACCACCTCCCAGCTGTATTAATGTCTTGGACTCTTCACTTTCAGTGCCTGAAGACGTACACAGGACACAAAAATGAGAAGTACTGCATATTTGCAAATTTCTCCGTTACTGGTGGAAAGGTTAGTGTTTATTTGAGATGCTTTTTACCCATCTGTGGTTTTTACTGCTTTTCTCTGTAGAAGAAACAGTAGTTTGGGGACGGAAACCCCCTTTGGTGGGTGCTGGTTCGCAGGTGCCATAGTGCAGTGGGAGAAGAGGCTGTCCTAGGAGCATCTCTGGTGTCTGTGTTTCTAGGTGGGCCTGCTGTCCCGTTGCAGGCTCCTGCCACTGCAGCTGCAGAAAAGGACTTTTCCCGCAGCTTGTGTATCAGTTTGCCATAGCCACGCAGCAACCAGCCATCAGATGATAGGTTGGTGTGTTCTGGTTGAGATGACAGAACAAATCAGCAGAGATTAAGTCCTAACACAGAACCACCTTAGCGCTTTTTGCTCCCTTACTTTTCCTCCTCCAGCGTACGCAGGGTGGAACGAAGCTGTCTGCTGCCTGTATACACT
This sequence comes from Balaeniceps rex, assembly GCA_013401315.1. Taxonomy (NCBI): domain Eukaryota; kingdom Metazoa; phylum Chordata; class Aves; order Pelecaniformes; family Balaenicipitidae; genus Balaeniceps; species Balaeniceps rex. The sequence continues at coordinate 174,874 of VYZW01037435.1, read as the reverse complement.
GAATAGAGGCTGGGAGAGAATGAACTGCATCGAGCAGTCATATAATCTTGGAAGTTCCTTTTCATATGATGACAATGAAATGTTTACTGAATAATAGCAGTTAGATATAGATGAGGAGAAAGATTAAAATAACTGTGTCTCTTTTTTTTTTCTCTCTGCCCCTCCAGTGGATCGTGTCCGGTTCAGAAGACAACCTGGTTTATATTTGGAACCTTCAGACAAAAGAGATTGTACAGAAATTACAAGGACACACAGGTGTGGAAGAGGATTTTGTTTTTATTGATGGAATATCCCTCGTGTCGGGTTGTAATGAGGGCATAGCTTGAGCATTTTCTCTCTGATGTTTAGTTTTGACTCAGACCCATAAATTCTTGACTGGCTGAAGCTTAATTGCATCCTAGGAGTTCACTCCTTTTTGTGACGGGTTTTTTTTATGGGCATTGCAAGTGTTTATTCTTCCACTGTGAGAACCTTGACATGAGCTTACAAAAGAGATTTCCTTGAGTTCGGAACTGGTTGAGATATATAAGACTCAGAATGTTAGTGACTTTGAATTGCCCATTAACACCTTCCAAAGCTGCAGCTCTTGAAGGGATAAGACTGATGTGGTCCTGCTGTTTGTAAATGTCTGTACGTATGCCTGTTCTTGAAGGCAGAGTTGGGCATGTATTGAGGTGTCACCTGATGGATACTTTACTCTGAATCCCGTAAGAGAGCAGCACTTTCACTGTACTGACGAGAACGAACTGTGCTGTGAAATCAGCTTATTCCTTTGCAGGACCATTGATTTGGACTGTAAGTGGGGGCAGTGGCAGCAGGTTTTCATTTTCAGGCTATGGGGCAAGGCTCTGAAGATGAAGTGCTATTTAAGCATTGAATAGGATGTTGGAAATACCTTACATGGAAAGAAAAAAACTGAGCTGGGTTTTTATTAGCTGTGTCTGACATAATATGCCAAGAGTTTTGCCTGTGAAGTAAGCAAGAGCTAGAATCTAGAGAGTTCTCACATTTTGAAACCTGTCAAACACTTTCCAACTGCTGCTCTCCATTCTTTTTTGCTAGTATTTCCTCTCACAGAGAAGCAGTAGTTGGAAAATATTTATGAATAATGCGTTTGTAATTCTGCTACAAGGAAATAGTGACTTGGCTATGCTGTTGGTAGCAATGCACGTTCATTTTCAGAAATGCCTGCTATGAACCAGATTTCATTGCTGTAAATAATGATATTTGTATATCTTTTCTTTTTGCTTAGATGTTGTAATCTCAACAGCTTGTCACCCAACAGAAAACATCATTGCATCAGCGGCACTAGAAAACGACAAAACAATTAAACTGTGGAAGAGTGACTGTTAAACGTTCCAGTATCACTTTAGAGACTGTCAGGAAAAAATGTTTTTAAAAAAAAATTTAAAAAACCACATGAGAATAATAAATCCAGTTTGGCAGGAAACCTGAAGAATATTTGATAAAGTGGTTTCTGTTAGTCTTGGCCCAAAGAAAACGTCTTAGCTCTTTGCTAGAACCGGGCAACGTGGTGGAAAAAAAAAAAAAAATGCAGTGTCTCCTTTTCTTGCCTAATCTTTTGGCAGACAAATGGATCATTCTGACATCGCGTTAGAAGTGTCAGCCTTGTATTGGACACCCCAAAGATACTGTACTTTATGGTGGCATTACTTCTGGGCACTGTTGCTGCTTAAGGAAGAGCTGCCAGTCTACTTTGTAACAGTAAGTTAAGTCACGAGCCTAGAGATGTGTGGAATTTTTTTTTAAATGTCTAATTTTTTTTTTTTTCCCCAGAACGTAGGTTCTAGTCTCTTGGGAAGTTTTCTGTATTGTTTTAAATAGGAGTACTGCATCTTTAAGGGTGCTTCATTTTAAACACTCAGCTCAAACTTTGTGACCAAATAAAACCATGCAGTTCCAGATTTCCCTCTTCCTGCCCCTGACTTGACTCCTGTGGTGAAATCTCCTCTTACCTTCTGTATAGTTGCTTACCTCTTGTTACGTGTGTTTAATAGATGCTGTTCTAGAGCAAAGTTACAGTTCTTCTGTTAACCATTAAAATGAATCCTGCTTGTAGTTGTTCTCAGCATATTTTAATTTTTTTTTTTTCCTCTTCTGGTTATAAAGCAAGCTCACAGAACACTGTAAAGTTATTTCAATGTAAAAAGAAAAAACCCAACTTTTGTATCTTGAAAATCCATCGTATGAAACTGTATTGATAATGGCATGACTCTGTATCTATTTCAGCATTGGTATTTCTTTCCCTTTTTGTCATACCCATGTGGTATTTACACATCCAAAAAAAAATACCATATGCCATAATAAAAAGGTGGGATTTTATGTGTATGCTTGTGGTAAGAGTGTACTAATGTGAAGTGTCTGTGTCCAAAGAAGCTTCCCTTAAAAACACCTTTAGAAGGACGTATTTCAGTAGCAGCTCTGAGTGAGGAGGGGAGGAGGAAGAAAGGAGGAGGAGCGGCATCGTGGTGCTTTACGTCTGTTGTGGAGAAAGAAAAGAGGAGCATAACTCAGGTCAAAACTTGTTTAAAGAAAGTAAGAGGATTGAACCGAAGGTGTCCTCAGCAGAGGCAACATTAGAACAAACCCTCACGGAGAGCTTTAGCTAAGGGGAAAGGAATCCTGCTGCCTTCTCCATGCAGAAGGGGCAGAGCAGGCTGAGTGATGATCCAGGATTTAGCTTGTGCTGGTGAAGAATTGTGTTGGGCACGAGTTTTATTGCACCTGAAGGGTTCTGCTGTAAGGGGATGTTTTGTTCCTGGTGAAGCAAAAGTCCATTTTTTTGGTATCGGCTTAATGTGCTTGATAATAACCGAAAATCAATTACAGTACAAACCTCTCCTCTAGTGGCTGCTCGGAGACTGCCTGGCTTTACCCTTAGAGAAGACGGCGGCTGCAAGACGTGAGGTACAGCTTTTCTTTTTAAAATATAAAAATAGAATTCATGTTGAGCTGGTGCTAAAATGGCTATTAATAATATCACTGTCTTGAGGTTTTTCATTACCTCCAGGAAAGGACACTGTGTCTCTAGACTTAGCGAGCGTCACTACTGAAATAATAAATTTCTTAACTTCGTGATTTTTTTTTTTTCCCCCAGTCTTTTTCTCACAGGCCAATGAAACTTTTCAATTGGAAGAAGTGGCTGTGAAGCTTGTATATTACCCCAGCAAAGCATTTTCACGTAGATTCAGTAAGGTTTTGTAGCATAGTACTTCCCATGTAACTGCGTTTGTGTGAGCGGCTTTGCTTGTCCAGCTGTGCGATGGCTTTCCCTGTCTGAGTCAAAGAGCTATGTCAAAGGGAGGTGGTTTCCCTGCTATCAGGAGGAAATCTCTCGAACAGGGCTCTTTTCCCCCAAACTGAAGAGTCTTGTTGTAAAGGATTTATTCTTCTAGTTGTCCTTTGTAAAGGTGTTTTAAGTCCCTAGTATCCCACCTGGGGATAATGCTGGGGCCTATCGGCACGAGCTCTACTTAGCTATACCTATACCCAGCCTGGTGCGTTGGGATGGTTTGATGGTCAGGATTAGATAATCGTGATGACCGGGCTGGCTTGCCCTTCTGCCGCTGTAGCTTTGCTTGTGTTAGGTGCAGGCTGGTGTTGCAACCTGCTGAGGGTAACCGAGCTATCGCCCTGGAGCTTTGCTCCGCTGGGTGCTTTTAGGCTGCAGGAAAAAGAGAAACTGGGTGAAAAAAGGAACTGGAGGGAGCTGGTGTTTGGGGGTTCCCCCTCTGAAAAAACATGGTTAGATGCCACGAAGTAGGTGGCAGTGCCTTAACCGTATGCGTGTTGTATAGGCCACGAGGGCCTCTTCCATCCTTATCAAGGGGAGTGCTAACCTTCTCTCCTTTCATACAACACACTGCCGCGCCTGTGCCCGCTGCTGTTTAAACCTCCATCAAGGTGCTCCCACACAGCATCGCGTGAGGAAAAGTTCGCATTTTCTTCCTTCTCCGTTTGACAGGTCTTTCTGATCTTCATACGACATTTTTACTCTAATTCCTCGTATGAGTGTAAAACCCCTGAAACCCCCGTTAAAATAGTGAAGACGCGCGCTTTTCGCCGCCTTCTTAATGTATTCATCACTCTCAGCCAATCAGAGCGCAGCGCCCGCATCCTCTTCGACCGCCCCCTGCCGTTGGCGCCGAGCCCCCGCCCGCCGTGCACCCCGCTCCCAATCAGCGGGCGCGTTTACCGGGGGAGGGCACTTCTGCTTCTGCCTCGCTAATGGCGGCAGGAGGGCCTGAGTACGAGGGTTCGAGTCCTGCCTCGGGCGGGTGCGGGCCCGGGCTGGGGTGCGGAGCGGAGCCCGGGACTGCGGCCGCGGCCGCTGCCGGTGGGTGGCGGGGCTGTGGAGGGGGCGGTGCCGTGCGTTGAGCTCTGCCTCCCGCAGGGATGAGCTCTAAAGCAGGATTTGCAGGCGAACCCGTCTAATCTGCGCAGGGTTTAGCCGTCTTTCTGGGTATCCCGAAGGTTTAAGTGGGAACATGAGTGTACTGGGGGATTTGCTCATCAAATTTTTCTCAGTTAGGGGAGGAAGAGCTTTTCCTAACGTGTTCCCGGTGCCCCTGGGCTGACAAATCTCTCTCTGAATTGTATCAGAGCTAATGACAAGTTAAAAGAATGTACACTGGTTCCAGATGTGGATTTTGGTTTTTTTTTCTCCCCTTTTCTAAAGCTCTTTGCCTTTTGCATCCCAAGGGAATAAACCCAAAACAAATGTCTGGCTAAATCAGCATCAGGAGCATCTCAAACCAGCCTCAGGAGCTGTTTTGGGGCCAGGGTGATGTTCCTACCGGGGGTACCCACCCCAGCATCCCGCTGCCGGTCCCACCGATGCCAGGTTTAGTGCACTGTGCTGTCCCTCGGCCCCACCGGCTCTCCCGGTGGTCTTCCCGCTTGGTTCCCTGCGGGAAGGGCCTAGCCGATGCCGTGTGCTGCTGGCGGAGCAGCCGCTGTGCCGGATGAAGCCGCAGAGCCAGGTGCTGCGCCCAGAGGTGTCCATGGCCCCGCAACCACCAGCTGCGCTGAGCTGCTGCATCGCTGCAGCAGAGCCCAGGCTGCCCCTGGCCGCCCCTTCCAGACACCGATGAGTTTATTAAGGGATTAAAAGTTCGTTTCCCCTCCTTATTGAACGCTCTGATTTATGCATGTGTTTAAATCAATCCTATTTCCTGTGTTTTATCCCTTCTCCCCGAGGCTTTCAGGCTTTGCTGTGTTAGACATTTGTTATAATCATGTTGTTTTGAGGCAAGCGAGACACCGTGGGTGGTTTAAGTGATTTGGATAAATGAGCTGCATCACTTAGGCACTTCTCCCAGGTGCTAATTGCCCCTCCTGAGCTGTAGGTGCCCATAGTTGGACAAGTTTGTGCTGCTTCCCAGTCAAATATTAATGAGCGTTTTTGCTAACGAAGATGCTGTGTGGAGATGAGGTCCGAGCCCCTGCCTGGCCGGGAGCTGTGCCTGGCAGAGGAGGTGCCCGCAGTCTGCCCGGCGGGCTGGGGTGCCCAGGGTGGGGGATTCCAGGTGCTGCTCGCAGGCGGTTGCTGGATGGGCTACGTAAGCAGCTTATTTTGTCATTTTAATTTTTTAATCCCATGCGTTCAGTCGCGCGCTCTTATTAGTAAGCATTAGCTCTCTAAGTCCCATTAGCTCCATTGAGAGCTGGGGCTTTGCTTGTGGGGACACCAGTGGGGGAGCCAGCAGGGGTCTGGGGGCCTGATCCTGCAGCTGGTGATGTCCACGATGCCCCACGTGGCTGCGGGTCCGATCCTGGCCCCGCAGGATCGGAGCCATCACAGCTTGGTGCTTTCCCCTGCTGCCCCCTTCCCAAGCCCCAAACAGCCCCTACTGGGGTCCCTCCAGAGCTGATGCAAACCCGGGGCTGGCCCCGTTTGGCCTCTCGCTGCTTTATTAAGGCAACTATTTTCTTGTGCACAAATGCATACGACAGATTCAAACCCACCTCTCCCTCCGTCAGGTTTTCCCTTTAACCCCATGGCCATCCCCAGGGCTGTACTTTGTTAGAGAATCTCGAGTCGTGGATTTAAAATTAGTTGACTGCTTCTCTTTAATAAAATTATTCCTGCCCTCTTTAAATAGCACGATATGTCACAGAAAGCCGGTGGGTCCACTCGTGAAGATGAGGCGGCTCAGAGAGGAAAAAGAGGAGGGAAAAAAAAAAAAAAAAAAAGTAAAAACACCCATCTCCCCAAACCCCTTCTGCCTAATCCAACTGAATTAGAGGATTTCGAAGTGGATTTAAAACTAAATCTTGATTAGGTAGAATTTCTCTCCAAGAGCTGCTGCACAGTAGTATTAATGGGAAGTGATCGTGGACAGAGGAAATAGGACAGAAATAACTGAGGGCAGCACATACGCACTCAGGTCTGTGCGTGAACTGAGAGAATCAGGGAATTTCTCAAGAGGAAAAGGGAGAAATTAAGGATCGACATAACGAGACTGGGTGCCACGGGGCTGGCCGGAGAAGCGGAGAGCAGCCACATTTCTGCTGCACCGACCGCGTCTCGCTTTATTCTGGTGGAGGGTTTTGCAGGTGAAAAGCAAGCGGCGTGTGCGGCCGGTGGGAAGAGCCGGGAGGAGAGGCGGTCTCTGCCCGCTCCCCCAGCCGCCGGTGTTCGTCCTCCGAGCCCCGGGTGGGCTCCGGGAGCCGACCCCTATGCTCTCGGGACACATGCCTGGAGGTGCCCATGGGATCCTTTCTCTGATGACGGTGGTCTTCGTCCTCCCAGAGGGTAAGTGCCACTGTCCCCAGGGTGCGGAGCGTGCCCGTGCTTTGGAGTTATGGTTGTTCGTGTCCTCCCCAAACCCTGGTTGCTAAAGGGGGATTTATCCTCGGGATGAATTGGGGGGCATTCCTGCCCCAAGCAATGTAGCTGCGTGTTGGTGGCTTTAGGATGGAGCTAATGTCATCATATTTGGTACAAAACGAGGGCATGTGGGCAAGGAGCGTGGGCCAGGAGCCAGGATCCCCATGGGCTCCCCTTCCCCACCGCCGCCATGCCCGGGACTCCCCTCGCCGTGCCCGGCTGTGCGAGGGTGCTCACCCAGCTCCCAAAAACCCCGTGGGAGCAGACGAGGACAGGCTCGGGAAGGGCTCTGGGTCGGCGTTCAGAGGCAGGGAAATGTAACGGCAACAGTAAATGCAACCTGATTTCTGTTGCTGTGATTAATCAGCACAGAGATCAGGTACTGCGTTTGCCTTAAACGCTGGATGATGTAAATTAATATCCTTTGAAGGTTTGTTGTTTTTTTGTTTGTTTTTTTTTTTTTTTTTTTTTTTTTTTTTTTTTTTTTTTTTTTTTTTTTTTTTTAAAGAAAGCTGAGAAATGGCTTAATTCCCATTCTGGTTTAGGGCAAGCAATTCTCAGACGCAGCCACTGACCCTGCAGGGAAGGACCAAGCTGTTACTGGTGTGCAAAGCTTTGGGGACACACACCAACACCGCTGTCCCGGGGTCACGGACACGTTGGCTCGCAGTCGCTCTGAACGAGGATTTCCCTTCTGTTTCTGAGTTGGTTTGCCTCCCTGATAGACCCTGCGATAAAAACAGGACCGCATCAGCGAGCAAACCAAACCGCGCCAATGAAACCATCCCTTCGGCGTGAATGACTCCAGCACCGGTGTGGCTGAAACTGGAGGAATTTGGTGAAACAGGCAAAAGCTGTTTCCAAGAGTGGCCGAGCCCTGGCTCGGTGATATTTGTGGTTGGGAGGTTTCACCTAGTCTTTACAAACCCTGTTTCAAAGCTCCCTTGTTCCCACTGTTTGATCCCAGCTCAAATCTCCGGCTAATCTCTGATTTCGCACTGACCTCTAGCGGGAGTTGCTTTTATATTTTTTGGGCCCACTGGGTAAACAAGTGGCAGGCGGCTTCAGGCTCCGGCTCAGTGCTTAATGCGACTTGGCAAGGCAGAGAGCGCTGCAAAGCCATCACTCGAGAGCAGCTAGGAAGGAGTTGAAGTATTTTCCCCCCTGGAAAAATCCAATTGTGTTTCATATGGTTCTTGTTTAGTGTCCGGACTCCAGTGTTATGGCTGTAACATCATCGTTGGCACCAAAAATGTGGACATGGGGTGCTCTAACCCACAGGTGATCACCTGCTCCCACTCCCACCAGGGCTTCAAACACCGGTTCTGCATTAAGACAGAGAGCGGTGAGTCTGCCCGGAGGGGCCGGGGGTCGCAGGGGGTGTCTGATGACGCCGGTGATGTTCCCACCCCAAAGCAAACCTTGCAGCCTTCAAACGGGGCCTGGTCCTGGTGTAAGGCTGGCAGAGCATCACCCTCCACCCCGGCTGCCACCGTGTCCCTGATGTCCCGCACTGTGCTTGCTTTGCAGTGGTCCTGGGCATCCTGCTGACCAGCGGCTGTGCCACCTCCCGTCACTGCCAGCAGCAGGAGCTGCCGGGGGTCCGCATCCACTGCTGCAACACAGACCTCTGCAACAGCTCCCCCAGAGCCCCCCAGCCGCCCCCCAGCTTCACCGGCGGCTGCCTCCTGCTGCCCTGCGTCCTTGCTGCCCTGCTCCTCTCCTGAGCCCCCCAGGGCTGCGGGGGCCGTCGGACCCTCGGGGTGGGGGGTCTGGGAGCAGGGATGACCGCATCCCTGATCTTAGAGGCAGGCAGGACGCCCTCTTCTCCCCTCTCCTCAATAAAAGGTGCCGAATGCTTTGCCCTGGAAAAGTTTTGGTGATGCCCCGGCGGCAGGGCTGCATCCCGGGGAGGATGGGGGACAATTCCGCGGGCTGAGGGAGCGCAGGACCAGGGGTACCCAAGTCCCCGCCCGTGGGGGGCTCTGCCCAAGTCCCCGCCCGTGGGGGGCTCCGGGAGGGCGGCCGAGCCCGGCTCTTCCCACGAGAGGGCATCCTCGGCCCTCGCTCCGCCGCCCGGGAGCCCCGGCCCGCCCGCCCCGGTGGGCTTCGGGGTGCAGGGATGGGAGCACCCTCGCAGGGCAGCGCTTCCAGCAGGGTCCCGTGGGATGGGTGGGCGATGGGGTGGGGAACAAGGTGCCTGCGTGAAATGAAGAGGTTTTTTTTTTTTTTTTTCTCAGACGTTATCCCAAGTGAAGAGGCCAAACGGGAGCTTTAAGACAAAAAAATCTCATCCCGTAGGGATCAGAGCCGAAGTGGCTTGTTTCAGGGTCATCGTGGGGGTTTGTGGTGGAGCTGGGAATTAAATGCATATGTCTCAAGATCCAGCCTTGTGCTTTTATCACCAGGGAAACAGCATAAACCTCACTGGTGAGAAATGAATGAAATAATTTTATTCTAATTTTTTTTTTTAGATAAAAAAAAAATAACGCAAAAGACCTTTTCCACGCAGAGCATCAGCTTTTGATGACATTTATCAGATGTGTGTCAGAAAACAAGTCAAAACTCTACTAAAAATATTATCTGAGGCACCTTCCCAGCAGAAGCACCTTGGGGCTGGTACAAAACATTTTCAGACTCTGAAGATTAAAAATAAAAGGAAATCAGAAAACAAATCCTGTGAAAACAACAAGAATGGCAATACTAACCAATTCCCTCTCTTTCCCCTTAAAATGTTCCTTATGATTTTCAGGGGAGCAAGAAACATTTCCTTGGCAGCTGGAGTTATTTTCGCTACCGGTTATTTAGCTGCCTGGCTCAGTGCTGTGCTGAGCTCTTGCAACAAAACCTCCCCGGCATCAGCCCGCTCCGATATAAATTCCCATTTATCAGCTGAGGCTGGGGACGGGCTCCCAGCGGAGGGCACAGAGCTGGTGGCCGGGTGTCCCGGTGTGGCATGGGCCACCTTGCCATCCAGCAGCATCTTGGGGCGAAGCGAGGAGATGCCGCGGTCCCCGGCCGCCCACATCCCTCCAACTGGTGATGCTGCTGGCCCCGCTCTGCCCCCCTTGCCCGGCTTGAGTCATCCATCTTGCGCTGTGTAAGAGCCCTGTTGCAATTAAGTAGGCTGAAGTGCTCCTGAACTCTTTAACCTTTGCCCTGGGATTGCTCCTTTTGCCCCAGGGCTGTGGATCAGCTCCATTGCACTCTCCAAACAGCGCCTGCTACTTAGCTGACATTTCTTTCTCCTGCTGGATCCTATTAGCACCCTGAGGTTGAAAATGCTACTTTGGAGTGTTGTAAGGAATGTGATTTATACTGGAAAGTAGCAGCAATCTATCTTTCCCTATACACACACTACACGTGAGACTGGAGAGCTAAATCCACATCGCCTGAACAAACAGCGCCCGGGATAATTGTTGAGGAGGCTTCAGACACCTAGCAGGGAGAGGAGACGTGGTGGGACGGCACAAGCGGGGCAGGCACTGGGGCCAGGGGATGCCGGCAGCGGGGCTGCGCAGGAAACCTGCTCCCCATTGGGATCCCATCCACGCACCAGTGCAAACTGGTGCTGGGCACTGCTGGTTTCCAGGCAATGCTGAAGACCTTGTTAGGAGCTGCCTGGGCTGTTTGCAAGGGCTCTGGTCATGGGGTCCATCGTGTACTTAGAATCATAGAATCATTAAGGTTGGAAAAGACCTCTAGGATCATCCAGTCCAACCGTCAACCCAACACCACCATGCCTACTAAACCATGTCCCAAAGTGCCACGTCTACACGTTTTTTGAACACCTCCAGGGACGGGGACTCCACCACCTCTCTGGGCAGCCTGTTCCAATGCTTGACCACTCTTTCAGTAATGAAATTTTCCCTAACATCCAATCTAAACCTCCCCTGACGCAACTTGAGGCCAACTTCACGCTTTTCCTTGCCTGTTGGTCTCGTGTCAAGGGAAGACCAGAGCTGAGCAGAATTTGCACTGGTTTGCCTGCATGGGAGTAGGTATCATAGATAACGCAAGATGCATGGGAGGCAGATGAAAATAAGAATTGAATGGTGCCTGAAGGAGGGCTGACTAGCCTTTATCAGATATGACACACTAACCACTGAGGCTCCTTGCTGGAATACTGGGTTAAAATCTCCGCAGTGTCAAATTTCATCCTCCTAACCAAAGAGACACTTTCCATAGTGTTTGTGTGAATCTGCTGGACGAGCCCTGGAGACTGAAACCGTCTCAGCTTCATGTGGGCATTAAAAGTCCCACCCACGTGTTTAAAAAAAGCCCCAAACCCAGAAACGCAAAAGCTGACATTTACTCTAAAATGTCTTCTTCCTGCATGGCTGCATGGCATCCCGTGTGAGCGGCGCTGCCTCCCTCCTTGCCGGAGCCGGCTGCATTTTAGCAGCGCTGCGGGCATCCTCATGGGCATTCACACCAAGGGCCCAGCTGAAAGCCAAGAGATTATTTTGCACGCGCGAAAGTGCGCACACAAGCACGCACACGGAGGCTAGCGCAGTGCTTTCCGGGAGAAAAAGCAACTACAAAAAAAACCCCCAACCCTAAGCAGCCTCTATGTCAAAAGCCCTTTTATAAAAGCCTCAGTAGCTGAAGAATTGCCATTGTTTCAGTCTCCAGCGAGTGCTAGTCTTAAAATATTTCCAGCTCAGAGCAGGCTTTGACATTCTGCCCAGACCCAGGAGAGGGAACAAACATGAGTTCAGAAATGTTTCTACAAAGCACAGATCCTTCTTTTCGGAGAATGATGTTCAGCATCTCGCGTCCTGTGGCTGTGTCCCCCCAAAGTGGGGGAAACACCTCAAAACACCCCCACAAGCAGGGAGGTGGGGACTTCTCAGGGGGTCCCAGTAAGGCAGGGAGAGCTGGCCCAGCTTTCACGCCAAAGTGCCAGGCTTTGGTTTTCGTTCTGGTTGCTCAGCCTTTCCCTTGTGAGCAGCAAAACCATTTTTAGCCCCCAAAACTCTGGCACTCCAGGCTGCTCTTGCTCAAATGCCGATGGCTGTGCCGCCCTGACTCCCCACCCTGCTGGATGCTGGCACGTATGGTCCAAGAGCGCAGGCTGTTTACTCATCCCCCTTGGATGATACTCATCCCCTTGGCCTTTTTTGTGTGTTCACCAGCGATCCTGGGTGTGACAGAGTGCAAATTTGGGAGGAGGAAGCTCTCGATGCTTCACTTTCTCCATTGCTGCCCGCAATGGAGGGCTGGAGCATGGCACATGCGCCCAGCGCAGCGCTTGCTCCGTGTGGTGGTGGGAGCTGGGGTTGGAAGACCTTGGGACAAGGCTGTCCCTGGGACTTGACTTGCTGGGGAGTCACAGCACAGCTCTTTGGCCAGCAGTCATGTTTTCTCACCCTTTCCATAATGTAAAATGAGGAGGACAGGAGCCGAGACGTACGTTACCGGCTCAGCTACACTTCTGCACACCAAGGTCATCCCCACCTTCTTGCAAACAACTTTTTGGCAGAAAAGTGCAGAAAACTGCCAGAGGTCTGCAGGCGATTGGGAATGATCCGGTTGCCCCGGGGTCTGCAGGGTCTGCGTGCAGCACTGATGCCCAGGGCCGCCTTGGGAGCGATGCTGGGAGGCTGCGACGTGCGCTTATCTGGGCTGCGAGCGCTCCTCACGTTGGCTAAAGGGCAGTATTTACCCAGGAACAATGTGGGGTTAAAATTTAGTAAGTCCTTGTGCAACTCTTTATAGAGAGGCAGTGAGGACAAATAAACATCTCTTCAAATACAGTCAGTACTCAGGCTCGCTGTTTAATTCATGCTCCGGAAACGCGTGTTGTTTATAGCCATTCATTGCAGGAGCTCGGAACAGCAGGGGTTTGATCCACTCCAAATTTCAGGCAAAATAATACGATCCTCGTTCTTCTCTTGTTTGTTCCTAGGAGAGAACACAAGGTCAAATCTTCAGCTAGTGTTAAGTCTGCTCTAAACTACCGAATATTTTTTATTTGAGAAAGTTTCTTCTCTGCTCTCGCTCTCTTTTACCATGCCCGCCCCCTCCAGCTAGCGAGCCCAGAAGGAGCCCAAGCTCCCAGAGGATTTGGGTTTCCTCCTTGAGTGATAAAGGCTTCTGGGGGGAATCAAAGCTGGGTGACCAAAACCACAGGCTCCCAAAGTTGAAGGTTAGGATGTCTCTTATCTGCTGCCCTCCCATGGAGAGACAAGCAGGGGAGCAACCGTGCGTGGGACATCCAGTTCCCTCCTCCCTAGGGTGGCCCAGCCTGCCCCGGGGGATGCTGCAGGACCCCGGCAGAGAAATCCCCCTTCTCTGGGAGCTGGTTCAGCCCCATCCGTTTCACGCAGCCGAGAGGGAGCAGTGCCAACCGTATTGACAGACAAGAACATGAACTGGGTCATGTTGCCCATTCCCCTCCCAGCGCAGAGCTCTCCTTGTGCACAGACAAACAGGGAGTGCATTGCTCAGGGATGGACAGGGCACAGCATCCGTGCTGGTCCAGGAGCTGCACGCACGCTGGCTTTGCTCAAATAAGCCCAAAGCCTCAAAAAAATGCTCTTCTTCTCTAGGATGAGAGCCAAAGCTGCCCTCTGCCAAGCGCTGGGCATCGGGGGGGGTTGAATGGTGGGAGAAGGGGGGATCCTTGTTCATTTTAATAACCTCATGGCAGTGCCGGAGCCAGCGATGTGCCTGACCTACATACAGCCCCGAGCTCTCCGAACACAATTGATCCATTGGCAAGAGAGAAACGCAGCGGTGGGGGGAGGACCTGCCCCACTGTACCCATCCGGCATAACCCCCCGCTCAGCCGGGAGCCGGCGGCACCGTGGCCGTGTCGCGGTGTCTGACCGCCGGGATGAAGCCACACGGCAGCAGCTCGTCCTCCACCCTGGGCACCACGTGCATCACGCAGCCCCAGCATCCCTGCCCCGTACCCTCCATGCTTGACAGCCCCAGCACAGAGCAACCTGGACCCGTGGACATGTATTGTGAGATGTTCTCCTACGGCAGACTCTCCTTTTGTGTAACTGCTTCTGGTAGGGAAAGGCGTTGGTTTCTGCGTGCCCCTGAGACACCTCTAAGTAACGCACGCAAGGTTTTGGCTGCTATTAAGTCAAAAGGTATGCTCTTTGGCTCAGAAGCTAGATTCACATCTCCTTATGGAGCCTGCTAATGGATCATCAGTGGATTCGAGTGTCCTTCCTCCCCAGTTGTCTGGTTTACCCAGCCTGGCCGCACACCCTTAAGCCTTTTCCTTCGACTCCGTTGTTTTAGCATCTTACACCCTTGGGCCACGCTCACCGACCTCCCAGGTTCTGCTGCAAAGGAGGGATAGATGTTTCTGTCATGGTTTGCTCTTTTCTGTCCTTCAGCAGAGGTGGCTGGTAGGGTGGCAGGAATATAACGGCAAACGAGGGGAGGAAAGGGAAAACACTACGGTGCCAGGTGATTTTTTTTCCCCCAAGTCCCCAAATTCTCACTAATTAAGAGCTAGGGGGAATAAAAATACTGCTTGGTGATGCAGTGGGCCTAATCCTGCAGTCTGCCCCCCCCAGGCATGTGGACACAAATTCACTCGCCTGACGGCTGGTGGCATTAGCCAGGGAGTGTTGATCTGGGGGAGGATGGATGAGCACCCAGAGCGAGAGACCACGGCACGGGCAGCGGCACGGAGGAGGATGGAGAGAGGAGGGTGATGGACAAGAGGATGTGTCCTCACAGGAGGTAGGTCTTTCGGGACAAAAGCCAGGTCTTCTGGGTGTCGGTGTCATGTCCCTCCCCTTGGGTTATATCTTCTCTATTAGTGCTACCTACGTGGAGCAGCAGACTTTATCTCTGACGGTAATTACAGAGCTCGTTGAACACAGAAAACCAAGCCCTGGTGCAGAATAAGGAAAAATAAGGCAAGTTAAAAGGTGGGCAGAGTCTGGCATTGCCTCTTCCCGGCGGCATCGCTTTGCTCCTGGGAAAACGCGGTGCCAAGTTTCAGTTTTACACGGCAGAAATGAATCACAGCAAATTGCTGACAGAGCCTCCGCCGCCGTCAAACACCAACTGCTTCGGCATAAAGGGAAAGCGCTGCTGGCCCCTGCTCCTGCCTCTGAGCACGAGGCTGCTAATTAGTAAATAAGGGATAATCCGATCAATTAAGTGCTCAGCCTGGAGGCTGGAGAGGAGGGCACACCTCTGCCGGCGAGGCTGCGGGGAAGGGATGGCCGTGCGGCGTTGGCACGGGGCTCTGGGTGTGCGGAGGGTTGGCAGGGATCTCTGCCACAGGATCCTCCTTGAAACCCAAGCAAGTGATGCTTCTCTCACTGAAGATGGTGCTTCCTCTCTGGTGAATGTGTCGTTAATTGGGATGCAGTGAATTTGGACCGTGGGATGGATGCTCAGCGATGCTGGGGGTGATTACCGTGAGGCAGGGAGGTTTTCATGCCCTGAGTGCATGGGCAGCCTCCATCCCTCCTCCGGCCATCCCTCCTCCGGCCATCCCTCCTCCAGCCATCCCTCCTCCTGCCATCCCTCCTCCGGCCATCCCTCCTCCAGCCATCGCTCCTCCAGCCATCCCTCCTCCAGCCATCCCTCCTCCGGCCATCCCTCCTCTGGCCATCCCTCCTCCAGCCATCCCTCCTCCAGCCATCCCTCCTCCGGCCATCCCTCCTCTGGCCATCCCTCCAGGGATGGAGGGGCTGGAGCCTGTCCAGACCATGCCCTGTCCTCACCCCCTAAGCCATCCCAGTGTCACCACAGTGGGTAAATAGTGGCTGCCCGCACCCGTGGGGTCTGGCACCTCGTCGGCGAGCGAGGAAAAGGCAAGCTGCAGGAATCGCTGACTATTTCCAGACTTGCGAATTCAACCTCAGGAGAGCAGCAAAAGGAAATTAAATGCTCACTGGATGATGGCAAGTAGGGCTCTCCCGGGGCTTTGCAGCAGCCGGGGCGGCTCACCTGCCAGAGCCCAGGCCAGCGGGACCCGGCTGTGGGTCCCACTCCTGCCGCCGTCCCCGCGCCAGCCCCCCCGGGTGGCCCTGAACCCCCACAGCTCAGCCCTGTCCTGGCAGATCCCTCGTACATGGGTTTTTCTGAGCATCCCTTGCTGCTTCTCCTCAGCCGGCTTTGGCACTATTAAAACGTTTTCCACCAGCACCGATTTCAATTACATGTTTTTAAAAAGTCATTAAAAAGAATTCCCCGTGAAATTATTTTTATTTCCCGCCTCTCCTCCCCACCTCCCCGCCCCTCCGTCTACTTCCAAACTAATGAGATTAATTGAAAACTGCAAACATCCTCCAAGGGCCCAAGGCAAAAGCAACGTCAAACACACACAGCTCTTCCCAACTGCGCAGGATCGCATCGACCCTCCCTCCTGCTCGCCCCCTCAGAGCATCCCTCCCGACGAGCGGCTGCATTTTGCAGTCTCAGAAGGTGCTCAGGTTTTGAAACCTTTGATTTTTTTTTTTTTCCCCCTCCTTTGAGGAAGGAAAAAGAAAAGCGCCTGAGGAATGAGAGCTGTCAGATGCAATAACGTGAAATCTTACTTTTGGCTGGCAGGCGGAGGGGGGGTCTCGCTGGCGTGTGGCGTTAACGGGGGAAGTTGAAACAGGAAAGCGGGGAGGAATATTAGAAAAGTTATTCTGCTCTCAGCCCAGCAGGTAGGAAAAGAAAAATAAAATCCCCCAAACCCAATAACCTGCAGACCAAACCTGACAATAGCCCTATTCACCTCCCAGGTTTTTATCCGCTCCCAGGGTTTGATTCCGCCCATCCCAGCGCCGGGTTAATCGATAGAGCAAATCTCCGGCGTCGCACCTCTCCCGGCCCCCATGGGCTGCTCCAGGATTGATTAAAGCAAACAGCCATTTGCAGGGCTGCACGCATCGGAACGCAGCACGCTTTTTCAGCCTGCCTTGCGACTGCCCACTCAGGATAAATAAAGGAGAGGGAACAATATGGGAGATTTGTTACTTGGTGGAGCAACCGCTCAGTGTCACCTTCCCTCCGGTGCTGCTTTAAGTAGGGTGAAGGAAAACCTCAGATGAAGCCCCAAACCCTGATGAATTTCATGGGATCATACATTTAAACATATATATATATATACACAGAGAGCGGTGAGAAAGATGGCTTCGATAGTTTCAGAATTGGAGAAAACAAATTTCTTTGCACGGAAGCTCCCCCAAAGCCCAGTTTGTGCAAACACATGGGCACCGATGGTGGGAGAGGTAATTAAGGCTGCAGAACGGACTCGCTCCTTTGCCGGGATGACTTTAGCCTCACTTACAGCTCATACGTGCTGCCAGCCCCTCTCCTTGCAAGGGTATGGGTGGAATTTGGTGGGACCGCAGGGAAGATGCTGGGAGATGCCCATGGAAGGGTCCAGGGAGTCACCCCGTGTAAGAGCAGGGGGTGCCTGGGACCGGAGGGTGCATGGAGAGCGATGAGCATCGCACAGGCTCGGCGCCGGCACGAGCAGGGGACCAGGGCAGCCGTGGGCTGACCTGCCCTGCTGCCAGCGCAGGAGCCAGGCCAAAAAAGACCGCAGTGGATCCAGTCCCCGGCACCCTCTGACAAGTTAAAAACCTCCAGTTTATTAAAGAGACATTCCTATGCTAATAAAAGACGCGTTGTCTGGTGGTGGAGAGGCTGCAGGATGTTATGGTTGGAATGTTCCTTGGCCCTTGTGTAATTAAAAGCCCCACCAGCTGTGGATCCACGAGAAGCTATTTTTTTCCCCCCCAGACAGACAGACTTGATGTTTTCTGTGATCTCCATGATGTCACCAGCTCGCCTTTGATGTGTGCGACCGAGGAACCGCCGAGGCTCACGACTCCGGGGGGATATTTGTCTGAGTATTGCTCATTAGATGACCCAGTAGGATGGAGGCAAGATTAATTACGGAAGGGAAGAGACCGATCCCTGCATCCATATTCATTAGCGCATTAGGGTTCGGTGGACATTGTGGTGAGCCAAATGCAAAAATAATAATAGGACGAAGTCACTTCCCTGAAGATTTCAATAATGGGACAAAAAGATGGATTGTTTTCCCCATTTCATGTGGGGAGGATGGAGTCGCAGAGCAATTAAAGGCCAGCCTTAACATAATGAAGTGGACTATCACACACGGGGTGTGCAGTGGAGCCAGACCCGGAGCAGATCCCTCCTGCTCCCCCCTTGTGCTTTCACATTTGTATAACATGGTGAAACCACAAATTTGTGGCAGTTTCCTTACGCAAGTCCTCCTCTTGGGCCGGCTGGTGGCAAGTAACGTGGCCGGGGGTACTTAGAGCAGCAATGCCGAATGCCGCTGCAGCCGGCAGTGATGTGCCAGTCCTTGGGGTTTGCGGGGCACGAATGAACTGGGGTGCGAGCAAATGGCCTCAGGAATTCAGCCCTCCCCGTGCTGAGTCTTCTGACTCCACAGCATGCCAACAAACCTCCTAAAATCACTGGAAAACACTTTGTTCCTATTCTCTGTCCGACACCTGCTCTCCCATCACCACGTTACGTGCTGGAGACAAAAGGCTCTCCCATGGCACGGCTCGGATGCTCCCCGAGGACTGCTGGTCTTTCTCTAGTGACCAGGATTTTCCAGAGACAGAAAAAGCTGGAGGCAAAATCCTGCTGCCCGTTATAATAACAGAAAGGAACATATTTTATGCAAGCCCTCAGATGTGTCCTCTTTGGGCTCTGGGGGTCCGCGGAGGACGGCTGGAGCCCATCCTTCTGCCCGGGCTTGGTAGACTGCTCCGCTGGTGGCTTCTGAGTTGTTATTCTGGGTTAGGTGAAAAACAGCCCCATTCCAGTGGAGAGGGCACAGCACAGGTTGTAGGAACAGTATGTCCCCTGCGCTCACACCCTGGCCGCTTGCTGGGGCAAATACCGGTCCCAAGCCTCCGAGTGAACATTTCTGCAGGTATTTACCCTGCAAGCAGCCCAGAACTGGATTAAGATAAGGTGAGCGCTGGGACGATGTGGAAATGCCTGTCAGGCCAACAAACCTGCAGGGCAAATTAAGCAATCATGTTCCCAGGACATACATAAAAATAAGTAAAAAAACACTATTAATCCATAGCAACAAAAGGAGCTAGCATGGCAACAGCAGCAACTGCTGCAAAACAAAACAGTAACAAGAAGAGAGGAGGGGAGAGAGAAAATAAAGCCCTGCTCTGTCCTTCAGGGGGTTTTAAGGTAAAAAGTGAGGTGTTGCGCCCCAGGTCGGTGGGAGTTAGCACATGGAGTGGGTGCTGATGCGAGGGGCTGGCAGCGTGGTCCTGCGCTGACCCGTGCACGGCGCTGCTCGGCTGCTGGGGTCCTGGAGGGTCCTGGGGTGCCTGGTTTGGGCTCCGGAGCCGGGAAGGGGCTGCAGCGAGGCCCTGGCCATGGCACAGGGTGACGGTGACGGCATTTCCCAAGCTGTCCTTGGGGCAGGTCTGACTGCTGTGGTTCTCTGGGGGTACCTGAGCCTGTGCTCGGGCTGAGACAGGTCCCAGCTCCTGACGATCACCAGCGGAGCAGGGCTGGGAGCTGAGGATACCAAGCCCAGCACGGTTCCCCACCACCCCCCTATTGCTATTGAGAAAATTAAAGCCAAAACTGGCCAGCACAGGAGGAGCAGTCCTCAACAGCAGCTCACGATCACTTTACAAAGGTGAGCTGCTTACGGCCGTCGGTGCTGCAGAAGAAAAAGAGCCTTTTACCCCTTAGGACTGATGTGCTGTGGACTTGCTGGCTTAAATAACCGAGCCCAGGAGCAGAGCTGCTCCTCGGAGGCAGCCCTGCTGTGCTCCCACCCTCCGAAATGATGCTTTCAGCTCCGAGGAGGGCAAGCCCCCATGAAACAAAAACTGGGATAAACTCGGCATCAAAACAAGGCTCGAACCCTGTTTTGAACCCAGGTGATGCTTTGCTGTGGGTGCGTAGGACGAGCGTGATGGAAATAAGCCCTAATGGGTGTTAATTTGAAGTGGCAAGTTTGTGAGTCAGGCGGGGGGTGCAGGGGGAGGAGTGGGCAGGCGGCACGATGCAGGGATGAAGAGCGTGGCTGTTTCTGCTGCGTGCTGGAAGGGGTTACGTACGCTTTTGGCACGGCGGGCCAGGCCGAGAGCACCGCAGCGACGTTAGGTGGGCTTGGGGTTTGGAAGGAGAAAGGGAGCTGCGTGCAGAGCAGAGAGGGGATCGCCCAAAGCTGAGTTCCAGGCAATTTGGCTTTATCAGAACCCACGTTCAATGGATCGTTGTTAAAAGGAGGAGATTTTCCATGCTGTGAGAGCCAAAGCAAATACAGTGAAACTTAATTAAATGCTTGCCTGCTAAAATAATAATTTTCTTATGAATTGAGGAAGGTGAAGTACAATGAGAGATGGACCCGATAAAGGAACAATGATTCTCCAGTGTGCCTGGCAGAAGTGCCCAGGTAAAGAGCACAATAAAACAGGTTTTTTTGGTGGGGAAGGTTCTCCACTTTTTCCCTCGTACAGATCCACGTGTAGGATGCCCTCATGTACTGCCTGCCTCCATCGTGAGGACGTGAACGCACGCTCCAGTGCTGCTCTACACAGCTCAAGGTAATTCAGTATTGTCTGAATTACCGGCAGTGAGTGGAAATACTAATGCTTGTCTAGAGGAAAGAGAAGGAAAGGGGGGAAAAAAAAAAAAAAATCTGTGAATAACTGCAATTTTAATTCTGCTCTTGCTTGCTGGGGCTGGGGAGACGGCAGACACCTCATCTGCTGTGCCTGGGGCCACTTCTGCGCTCCGAGAACTTGTGCAGTGGGATGCTGGACAGAAAAAAAAGTCAGCTGGAAGAAAGCCCTTCCAAATAAGAAGCGAATGGTAATATCATCATCGTACAAAGAACCCGGGAGAATTGTTTCAAGAGGCAAAGCTGGGGAAAAAAAAAAAAGAAAAAAGAAAAAAAGAGGTCTTGAACTGCGTGCACCTGCAGGAGCGGCTGCCCGTGAGCGTGCGCAGCGTGCCTTGCACGCGCGTGTGAGCTCCTGCGGCGCCGCTGGAGCGCTTGCCTCCCGGGTCTGCAAAAATTGCAGCCTTAGAGGCCAGGCAGAGATTTCTTTTGAAAGCCTCTCTCTAAATGTTATTTCCATTTAGAAAGAAAAAAAAAAAATTAGGATGGCTAGATGGCTTTCACCTTTAAAGGGCTCCTCCCCGGCAGCACCCTGCCGGCTCACCCCGAACCGCCGCCGCTCCCCCGAGCCCTGCGGCATCAGCGTCTTTTTGCACCCCAGAAAGAGAGGCTTTCCAGCTCTCCCCGGGCTGCGATCGGCGTCAGGGCACCAATGTAACGTAGCAAAATGAGAAGAATTATAAGCGATTTGGAGCTTTTCTCTTTTTTTCGGTGGTTGGCTTCGTCTCGGCACCACCGGCTCCAGCCAGTGCATTTGACTTGTTGGGTTTGACTCGGGGTTCGTGTGTTCAATACTTTCATATTGCGGCCTCAAACTGTGGGGGAAGGGTTAGGTCAAACCCCTGTTTTTCCATTATTTTAATAAACGCGATCATTTTAAAAAAGTCTAGTTTTCTAGCCTCCTTCAAATGCAGTTATTCTTTCTCTTTCTCTCTCAAAAAAACCCCCAGAAACCAGAAGACTAAATTTGGACCCTACGTTATTTGGCGTTGACTCTTTTAGATACGTTGAACATTACTTCATGGCTGAAATTACAGAAATAAACCCGCTAATAAACTAGAAACTAATAACTTTTACCCTCTTTGTCTTTCAGTGGGAGTCAGGAACGGCTTAGTCTGTACAATAATTATACTGTATGAACGGCAAAAAAAGTTCTTGACTCCTGCCATTCCCAGCCCTTCCCCACCAAAGGAAAAAAAAAAAAGTTAGCAATAAATTTAAAAGAGTTTTATTTACCTTGAACTACTCAGCCAAGAATGCACATTATTTAGGGACTGGAATAAAAAGCCATTCACTCTAGTTCAATTGGCCATTTAGTTCAATTTGTGTGTGTTACTGCAGGTAATTACTATGGTAATAACGTACTGTAATCTGCGCTGATTTGGAACTTGTCCTGTTTCTGTATTAATAATAAGTGCCATATATGTACTAATTACCAGTTTGTTACCATGGTTATTTGCGTAGATGCCATGTTAATGATACCCTGGAAACATAAAGCAATCACATTTTTGAATTAAATCTTTGTGGTCTCTTTAGTGCTAAAAGCCCAATTCACATAAAATAATGATGAAGAAAATGAGATCATCGTCGCTGACTTGCCAGCAAGCTGATTAGCTGCGCTGCATAAATATACGATTTTACCATACTGAAAAATTAGAGCCTCCAAAACATTTTCCATGGTTGCTAAGTAACTTCCCAAAGATTACATCACTTACAGGAATACGCGGTGCCAGATCTGTCATGCACATGTATTTATAGAGCGTACAGCGCGGGGAGCATACGCTCGGCCGAGAGGGCTCCGCCGCTGCCATGGGTGGAAGCTGCTGGCTCCCGGCCAGAGGAGGGGGGGGTAAATAAACAGGCACCCCTCCCCAATCCCGACAAACTCACCCTTACTCCTTGGAAGGAGCCAGGAGGCAATCCAGAGACATCTATTTTTTAGGATTATTTAAAGCCAGAAGGGACCTCCGCTATCCCTCCTCTACAATAATTTCACGCTGCGAGTCCTGCGCTGGCTTGCATCTCTTCTCCCCTTTAAATTGAACCGAGCAGCGCGTTTGGGGGGAAATGATTTGTTGGAAATGTGTACTGGAAGGGACAGGGCTGGCTACCGCTGCCTCCCGGTCCGAGCGAGCGCGGCTGTGTATCGCTGCGCGCTGGATGCACGCTTGCGCAGGGCAAGACGTCTCCAGGTTTTCCTGCGGGACGACAGGACAAACGGCGTTTGTCCCTGCAAAGCTTCTCCCTGCGGTCTGCCACCAAACTTTTTTTTCTGCGAACAACCTGCTATTCCCACGCAGCAGCTACTTTGCTGGCCATACTGGATCTACATTACAATTAAAAATAGTTTCTTGGCCACAAAAACATTGCCTTTTCCCTGATCGCGCAGTAAACAATGGGTCCTTCCTACCCTAAAATTAATTCCAATTCTTTAACCAGATGACACTGGGGCAGGGGCTGGGGAAAGCTGGAAGAGTGAAGCTGTGCGTCCCTGCAGACAGCAAGGAATAAGGCAGGGAAACCCATAGGTCCCAACCCTATAGTAAAGTTCGATCCCCATGGGGTGAAACCCCATGGATCTGGAGCCCTCGCGGGTCTTTTGGGAGCAGCAAGACCCAGAGGCTGCAGGAGGCAGCGGGGTTTGGGCACCCCGGGTCAGCCAAAGGATGGAGCTGGGGCTCTCCTCCCTCGCTGGCAGGGTTTGGCCAGGAGATGAACAAGGAAGTGGGAAAGATGCTGGTGAGTCTGCTCGAGAGAAACTGGTGTCCTGAACCATGTGTACCTGGCAGGACCAACAGCCACTGCAACACCGGCCAAAACCCCCGGGACAATCACAACATCAATTTGGCAAGTGAAGTTGCCCGACCCTCAGCACATTGCCTGACCCCCAGCACGTCACGGAGGGGCTGGCTGAGGCCCCCGGCTTTCACCCGCTGAGATGCTGCTGGACCACGGCCGCGGTGGGAGCAGAGTTTCTCTCCGTTCCCCTCCCTCCGCTTTGGCCCGAGGCCAGCGCCGCGTTTCCCTCCCTGCTCCTGCAAAACCCAGTCCCGAGCAGTGGATGCCATGTCATTTGAAAAGCTACTTAGCGCTCTTTATTATCTGGTCATTATTTTTCCACTGAAGCCTGAGATAAGCAAAGCATAAATCAAACCAGAACAGGAGCCTCTTGGAGCAGGTAAAGGATGGAAAAGATTTTAATCAGTGAATCTGGGCAAGAAAAGCCAAAAGAGGGAGAGGGAGGGAGGGAAGGGGGGTGAGAAACAAAGAAAGGGAGAGAAACACCACTTGTTGTTTGCGGGATGAAGACAAATGTTTCCAAAGCCACATTTTCCACATGACTCCCGGTAAAAGCTCTTGGTTTGATTATTAATCACAGGGCAGCCTCCATCCATCACTCCATCCCTCCGTGCCTCCCGAGCTGTTTGATGTGCTACCCTCCGCACTCCCATTCCGCATCCCCCCCCATCGGGTGGCTCTGACAAGGGAAAGCCCGGGAAGTTATTCCAATCAAGAAAACGCAATCAAATAAATAAAGAAGGAAATAAATAAGGCTATCAGGAAAGCTTCTGCTGCGCTGGTTGGATCCCTGCCTCTCGAGGCTTCTGGAGAGCTGCTGACACTGGGAGCGTCTTCTGAAATGGATGGACTTTGCCTCTTGCCTCATACATCTGTTTAATGACCTCTCCTTGCAGGCACTTGACATGTGATTTATGGGATATAAATTTTACCTCTTCGCTTCGGTGTTGCAATCGCTATGTTCTGCAAGGTGAGAGCACCTCACCCCGTGGGGAAGCCGTGCTGGCTCCCTCGCCCTCCTGCTTACTGAACTTTCTTCCTCTGGCCCTTCCTTTAAAAAAAAAACAACCAAAAATAAACAAAAAAAACCCCACCAACAGCCAAAAAAAACAACAGACCTTTAAAAACGTGTTTTTTCCTCTTGAAAACAGCTGATTTCCTGTAAATTTAAAAAAAAAAAAAAGAATAAATATAGCTATATAAATAAATAAGTCCTTAATGATTTTACTGGCATCTGTAGCCTCTAATTCATAAATTCATCAGGACTTTCCCAGGATGTCAGTTTTGGCAAATGAGCCCTGAGTTGCTTCATGCTAATGGAGCGGTGGGCTGCCTGACCTCAGGAAATAGAGAGGCCAAACATGAAAAAACAGAGCCGGGTTCAAGGCTGGGGCTGTGAACCCCAGATTTGAGGGTGAGGTCGGGAAAGGGTCAGGGAAGCATTGTGTGCGCGCGAGGGAGAAACCCTGGTTTCTATTTAAAACCTTTCATGCCGCTGCCGGAGACCTCTCGCCATTGTGTGCGGGAGCAGCCCGGCTATTGAGAAATGCGCCTTGAAGATCCTGACTGCAGGAATGGGAAAAGATTGGAAACAGTCACACTTACGTGTTACAAGCCAAACCCTCCCCTTACCTTGGGAAGAAAGGGAGGGCGAGATCTGCCTGGCTCTTTTCAGCGGCTAACGCAGATGGATTTGCTTTGGCATTTAAGGGTGATGGATGTGCCAGGTGCTATTCATTAGAAATGATTTGTTGGGGCCAGCGTAGCTCGCCTGCCCATTAGGACGCATTTACTTCGCAGGTTAGTAATGATGGGTGCGCTTAATAGTTTCTAAGTATCAGAGGGCATTAAAAAGCCCTGGAAGAGAAGGCTATCAATATTTACAGCTTCAATTTGTTGGGGGAGGAAACCAGTGCGTGTGCCTGGAAGGGGCGTCCGCCCCGAGTCCCTGCTCGCCGGCGGTGGGTGTTGGCACGGGGGAGGCTGGAGCGGAGCAAGGGGGAACGGCTGGGAAGCCGGTTGTGCTTTGTCCTTAAATGCATCCAAGCGATGTGGCAGCAGCAGCTTGTTTGGCTCCAGCGGGGGGAAACCGAGGCCCATCACCGAATTCGGGTGCACGCCGAAGGCAGAGCCAGCGGCAGAGCCCAGCAGCCCCCGGTCCAGCCCCGGGGGGTGGCGGTCCTGTTGGGGTTGCCTCTCCGTGAGCATCATGGGCCATGATCAGAGGAGGCGGAAGGTCATTCACTGAGGGATGATTATGGCTATTACATCCCAATTCCCTTCCCCTGCCCTCCCCCTGGCCCGGGCTTCGCTCGGAGCGAGATCCTGTTAACAGCCCTCTGTCGATGGGCGGCCATTTACTTAAGTCCCAATTTTTCATTAAAATAGCACATATGGCTATGAAGCATCGCAAGGTCACAGGGCTGCATTGTCTCAGCTTAATATGATGCTATTAAGGCTGGACCATAATGTCCCAGATACAGCAAGTTCAGCAGCGTAAGATCAAGCATTGGGCAAGACTGCAATTTCCTCCTGTCCTCCTGATATGATCTTATCAAAGCCTGACTGATCTCTATATACGAAATCGCACCGGAGAGCATTAAATATCGTGAAAGGCTCCGCTTCCACCGCCCCGCGGCGAGGCTGGGTTCACAGCCTGCCTCCCTTTGTGTCGCTGCCTCCCCTCTTCGGCAAGGACCGGGGCAGCATCGGCTGGGGTGATTCAATCAGCTGGGCTGAGAGATAGGTGTGAGTTAATCTTTTATCTTTGCCATTGGTGTTTTTTTTTTTTGAAGCCTGACCTCCATTCAAGCCCATGTGGTTTTGAGTCTGATTTTTTGCCCAGCTTGGCATCGTGCTGCCCGGGCTCGGCTGCCCTCGTGGCCACCACGCTGACCCGGGACCTTTGAAATGGTGGCCATCACTGCTCTCTGCAACCCTCAGCAACCCTTTTATTTCTCCCTCAAGTAAACTAGGCAAGAATCTTTTCTTCCAGCCTTTATCTTCCCATCTGAGCTACAAGTGCCTGCATGCAGTCCCTTTATCTTACCACGTACTTGTACAGTTCCTAGCACAGCAGGGCCCTGCTCTTGGTACTTGATGAAATGCAGGAAGACTAGATAATAATTACGGAACAGAGGCAGAGGGAGGAAAAGGTGGACTGGAAACTGTCTGGTGGCTTTATTAAGCCATGCAAAGATACGGCGCTTACTGACTCATTGGCACTGATATAACGTGGTGTTCATGTGCCCAGATGGGAGGTCTTCATAGCAAGAAGAAAGCACGTAAATAAAGGCAAATTTGTGTGCGTACCAGCCCTGCCGAGGAGGAAACATCTCTCGCAATATCTCCACGAGAAGGGTTCGCAGAGCAAACAAATGCGTTATTTCATCTCAGTAGCACAGAGACACGCCAAGCCCCCCCCGCAGCCCGCACCGAGGCGTGTGGTGAGCATCTGCGGAGGGAGCGGGGAGGACCGGCGTGGAAGGAACGCGGTGGCTGCTCCCAGCAGACGTGCGGGGTGACACCGCGCGTGCACGGCCATGCCACAGTGCGGCCGCGCCGGGTCGGTGCCTCCGCGTGGCCCCGTGCACACCGGGTGAGCCGGGCGACGAGAGGGTGGCGGCGGGAAGGGGGATGCTTGCAGAACAGACCAACCAACTGGCCAAAAAGGAAAACAGATGCAAAAGCCAAGCTCCTCTGCCATTATTTCCCATTTGAGTCAGAACAGCTTAAAAGATAATTACTTAATTGAGCAATGGAAGCCATCTACCTATAGCTATGTGTCAGCTCCTATTAGCTGCTCTGTAACGCGAGCTGAGAATGCACAGATACTCTCTGGAGATATCGATCATTTATTTACCAGGCCCTGCACTTCCCCTTCGGTGGGCAGGGATGGCTGCGGTGGGCAGCCGCTCCATCACGCCGCGCCGGGCTCCGCAGACAGCCGTCAGCTGCAATTGTTTTCTGGTGAAAATAGATGTTCAGTATCGATCTCTTTCCTCCAGTGGAGTCCGGGGGCCTTCTCCTTAGTTACTCTAATAAAACACAGCTAATTAAATTTGTGCCTTGCTTTTTCAATATTGCATTATCCTAATTACTAATTAAGGGGACCGCATGTAAGGGATAGGCATTATTCCCTGCAAAAGATCCCCTAATGGCCTAAATGACATCTCAGGGAAGGAGGAAATCTTTCAGCAAAGGCCAAGACTGAAGCTTGGGAAGGGATCCCTGGGGGCAACTTAACAAGAGGCTCTTTAACTCTTCAGGCGCTGCCCGGGTATTTGCTGAATCACGGACTATCGGGGAAAGCACCCGTGCAAAGCTGCCCCGCTCACGGGAAGCGGCTGACAGGCAGGGAAGCTGCGCGCTTCTGCGCGAGGAGAAATCGGGGAGGAATGAAAAGGAACGGGGACATCTGTGCGTGCCACCGTCTGCCTGGGAAAGCACGTCAGGGGAAAGTGGAGGAACCGACTCATCAAGACGAGTGGGTCGCCCGCTCGTGTCCTCCCACGCCGAGCCCAGCCACACAGCCCGACCAACCACAGCATCCAGCCCGTATGGGGACGTACCAGAGCCGGGGCTTGCCAGGGAGGAACAAGCCCTTTCAAGCCTGTACATGATGCCAGGCTCTTGTCAGGTCCGTGCCAATACCGTTTCCTTATGTTCCAAGTGGCAATTAAACACACAAAATTATAGAGAAGGCTCTTTGGGGGACCACTCTTTGGGGAAAGCTTGCCACCCTGCACTCCAGCAGCACCCAGTCGTTACCAGTGACCCTGGGTAACGAAGCACTGGGCGATGTGCTGAGCAAGGGACACCAAATTAGGGCCAGGCTTAAACCAGACTCCCAGGCTCTCAGCAGCCCTGCTTTGGGTCTCGGACCGAGTTAAGCTGGCTTCTACATAAGGACCTTTGAATAAATCCCAAATTTCCTTTAATATGCCCCAGGGACTAAAGATCAGCTGTGCAGGAGCCTGTGCTGGGCTGCACTGACCCTCTCCCCGCTGGAGCACCCTTCGCTGGAGTTCACTAACATTTTCATTTCATTTTCCCTGTGAATCGCTGCTCACGCTCTGGCTGTTCTGGCTTCATAAGTCATCAGTTCATTTCTCATACGGCTCTTTTAGAAACATATTTTTCCCCTCAAATATGTGGCCGGAAAGTGTGAACTGAGATTTATGCTGAAAAGAATTGGGAAAGAATAGCAAAGAGGTACTTGTTGGAGGAAAAAAAAAATACTTTGGGCATTATAGAGAACCCCCAATGCTGGGACGCACGAAGAACGTGTTCTGCCAAAGATGTAGGGATTTACCACGGCCAGATTTACTGCCCAGGGCAGCAATGACACCTAAGCTTTGGGATGAGCCTTTCAGCTGTAGGCCTCTACTCGGGAGGAGAAGAGTCATTTGACATCTGGGGAAACTGAGGCACTGCCGCACCTTGTGCCGAGACAGGGACTGTTAGAGGTCAAACACCTTCCAGATCCTCCCCTTTTCCCTTTTCATGATGATTCGCATGTTGCTTTATGCAGCACTGTTACAGACAAAATTTGGCCAAGGAACCATATCAATAATTGAAATTTAAAAGGACTCCAGACAATATTGATGTCTACGATTTAGCATGTTCTTGGTTTCTATTCTGCTCGCAGGTTAAATTGATCCTGGGTCCATTTTGGCTTATTTTATATCTCCCTTCCTTGAAGTGATTGAAATGTTAATAATCAAGTACAATATCAACGCCAAAGTTTTAAGCAATAAGCATATAAACAGAATGAAGAGAAGCAGAATGCTCACATCTCTCAACAGTGAAAATTGCTCCGTTTTATTTTGCTGTAGCAGATGTTAAGTTTCCAATAATAAAATAAAATAAAAAATCTAAGGGAGACATTTAGCAAAGTATAGCTTTACACTTCAGAGTTATCACTCCAATTTCAACCGGGACCATAAAGTTTTATGAGCTATTAAATTGCCCTAAACCTCCTTTAACACACTAGCTCTAATGTTGGAGATCAACCATTTAGAAAAAGGAGGTTACCTTAGCAGAGATCGGGCCATTTTCCTGCACTCTTATTCAGTCAATAACACTTTTCTGTGGCAGAGCCATTTGCTGGAGTGTGTGGCTGGTAATTAGCCTGCATGCCCTGCAGGTAATGCAGCCGCAGTAGATGCAATCCCTCCCACAGCGAGAGGAGCATCAGCAGCGCCGGGACGGATGCGATGCTCAGGGGAGCAGAGCTCTGGGCTGGGATCCAGAGAGCAGAGGTAAAATCTCAGCTCCTTCTCTGGCTGCAGTTTGGCTCATTCTCCCATCCTCTCACCCGTTCAGTAGGGATGCTTGCGATGTCTTCTTTCCCCATTTCCTTTTCGTTTGGGTGACAAATCCATCCCAACGTGGCCTTTGGCTATGTTTTATTACCTTGCAGAAGAGACCCTTGATCTTAGCTCGAATCCCCTGGATGCTGGAGTGAAACTGGTCTATACATGACCCAGGAAAAGGTTAATAGCAATTTCAATTTGCACTTGCAGAGCTCTTTCCAGAGGAGGAACTTAAAAACACTGCAGTCACATCCACAGAGTGTCACAACACCCTCCAGAAGCCCAGTATTATTTTATTGATTTTTAAACAGGCGCAAACCCGGGAGCAGAGGTGGCCTGGATGCACAAAACGATCTTCAGCCTGTTAAAGGGGACTCCTAGGACTTTGCCACCTGTAAGCTGCCAAATCACCACCCTTCATCTCCCTGCCGAGCTGGTGTGTAACCTTCTGGGCACCAAACCTCTGAAAGAGTCATGGTCTTGACTCTAAGGTAGCCCAGCTGTCTGATGGTCTGGGCTGGCCACAGCTGGAAACATCTGTCTTGAGAGAGCTGGGCAGCATGGGGTTGTCTCATGCTGATGACTTGCAGGGATCTGGTGTTTCTCCTAAAATTTCTGCTAAAGCTCCTCTTCCACCATAAGCTCTGGATGGTCGGTCTCCTGCTCGGCTGGCTTGCAGCCCCGCTGGGGGCTGGAGCATGGAGGAGCGCCCTGTTATTAAGCTAGATGGTCGCATCCCCACTTTCCCCTGATGTTACCTTGTGCTTTTTGGGTCCACATGGGAAGCCATAAGCAGGAGAAGTGGGACCTGCCCCCCAGAAGCGCCTGGTGAATACAGCCCCAATGTGTGGGGGAGAGCCAAGCTGGACCCTCCAGCGGGGCTGAGCCCGGGGTTAACGTGCACAGAGCAACTGGACGGCGAGGCGCTGGGGAGAGGGCGGCTCCTTCCCGGGAGGAGTTTTGAAAGAAAGGGTAACCCCTGCTCTATTTTTGAAAGAAATGTCGCAGAGGCCTTCTCCTGCATCCTGCACACCACCGCTGCCAGGGCTCTGCTGCAGCACGGGGTGGCTTGGCAGCCCTCAGGGGTGGGAAACGTCTCCTCCCAAAAGCCCGATTCCCGTTTCCCCTCTGATAAGATCAGCAAAGACTAGTTTTCCCCCTACATTTTTTGGAAGGCATTTCCTATTTGAGTCTTTATTGATGGTTTCCCCTAGCTGAAGGCTTAGAGCGGACACCTCCCAAAGCCAGGGCAGGGTATCTTCCCCATGCACACGCTCTCGTAAAGATGCATTAGGAGATGCTTCAAATCCTCCGGTACCTGTGAGAGGTGCAAGCTGGACCCCACCATCAGTCTCCTCTATTATGGCACAGCACATGTTCAAGGTTTGGCTGCTCTGGAGGGTCTTGCTTTCTTCTCAACCATCTGCTGTGGTTAAAATCCTAACTGGGACTTCAAATTCATGTACAGCTGGTGCAACAAGCCAGCGTGCCAGCCTGTTCTGGGAAGCAAGGAGGAGAGTTATCCGACTTTGATCCTTCATCAGACTTTGAGGACATGGTTCACTGGGTTTGTGTACACTGCAGCCTTTTTCTTTTGGATTAAAAAGATGCATTCTGCTGTCAGAGACGCCTCAGACATCAGCAGAAACTACATTAAGAACAGCCATTTAGTACAGCAAGCCCCAGGCTTCAGAAATGCTCTGACTAAGCCTATCTTCACCGGTACAGATGTCTCCTATGTCCCATATCACAGAGAAACAAGGTTTAACTGATGCAAGCTTGGAGACTAATAGGACAGTCCATCTACAATTAGCTGGAGGTTTAAACTTCTGGAGACGTATCTTCTTCTGCAACTGGGGTAGAGCTCAGAGGAAGCAATCCCTCAGACGTAGCACGCTACATTGCAGTGGGCATTTTGATTGAGCAAGCTTTAAAACTGAGTCAGACAGATTTCCCAACACTTCTTCCCTCCCCGCACTCCCCAGATAACAAACATCAGCTCTGAAAGACAGAAAAGTCCTGTTTCTCGCTCATCCCGACTGGAGACGGCCGGTCTGGAGTCAGATGAGGATTCAGTGGTCCCCTGCCCAAAGGCTGTGAGTTTCCCTCTGCAATCTTTAATTGCCCTCAACTACTACTGAGATTGGGGGAACCCTAAAAACGCTACATACCCTAAGAGAGCTTGAGTTCACAGTTTTCTTCTTCCAACTCCCCCTCTCTTGAGTTAAAGTAGCCCTGATTAAGCAATCCCATTCTCTACTGGTCCCTACAAGAGCCTCCAGCATCTTTCCAGAAAACAAGTCCCAGCTGGAGCGGGGCATGGTCTTATACAGCAGGCTCAATGTCCCAGCTTGCTCTGTTGGGGCTCCTGGCCCCACACAGGTTTGTTGTCCTCACCCTAAGGGGCTCTTGGTCAGAGGGAGTAAAAGACCCAACACCCCGGAAGGTGCTTCGCTGCTCAGCCTTAATAGTTAAAGGGATGAAAATAAATGCAAGGTCCTACTCAAACCCGAGACCTGCCATCATTTCTCGGCCATTTGCCTGCCTCTTTCAGTTCCTTTGCTTTCCTTCTAGTGTATGTAGATGGAGAATGCAAATAGCATCGTGAGAAAACTGACCTTTTGGCTGAATGTCACCAAGTTCCGCAGCAGTGGGAGTGTTTGCATTCAGTCGTTAGCTTTAGCCTGTACAATTATTTATATATCCCTGTAAGACTCGATGGGATGACTCAAAAATGGTTTTGACCTTGGTTGTTCTGGTGGTTTGATGGGCTGCAGTCCTTAAATGTTGTGTTGCTAACATCAACGCTAGCCTTTCAAATTAGCAATCCCTCACATGTATCTGGGTCTACCACTGCCCTAGAAAAGCCATCATTCAATAGCTGGGAAAACCAGCCAGCGCTCTGAGATTACATCTCTAGGAACGGAGTCATCTAAACTCCATTACTAACATGATGTTTAATGTTGGAAACCTAAAATACATGGTACTGAGCTTGAAATTCCTTAGGGGCCTCATTTCCAGAGCTTCTAATTGATGAAGCCAACTTCAAAGGCACCCCAAAGCATCCCGCTTTGGCCATGCCGAGCTGGGTATGACCACACAGCATGCTGCCAGTGCTGCTCTGGAGTGACGAACGTTTTTTCATAGAAATTAAGCCCGAAATGCAACTTTGGTGGCACTTCCAAAAACCTTGGCCACTCCACCCACGCCTGCAGGAATCTTACAGTGCTTCCTTAGCCCTCGCCTCCCTAGGAGGGGGTTCGAAGGCTGAGCTGACGTGGTCTCAAAGTTTTCTCCTGTACGGATTTCACACTGGTCGAAGAAAAAATGTTCTCCGCACCGCATTACAGGCAAGGAGTCTGCCTGGCCGCTGGGCTCCCTCGCTCTGAATGCTGACGCTTTGCTTTTGTGCTCGCCTGCCTCTCGTTGAAGCTCTGTCGAATTTCATTCCAGCAGACAGTCTTACATCGTACGCTTCCTTTCTACCATGTTAAAATCCGTCTCTGCTGTTCTCGAGGTGGTCGGCTGAGCGCGCTGGGCTGAGCCACGTGCATGGAGGAGCGGCTTACGGCACGGAAACCCGGGAGGGGGTTTGGGGTGAGCTCTGGACCACCAGAGATGGAGCTGGGAGTCATCGGAGCGGGGCTCCAGCAGCTCGGCCGCCCTGGGTCTCTCCCTCCATCCTGCCAGACTCCAGCCTACTGCCATCATTTTGACATCCGGCACCTCCAAACCCTTTCCTCACCCTTTTCATCCCTTATTTTACATGCCACAGCCATCCTGTCGCCTGCATCCCAGTGATGTTGCTCGGAGAAATTAGGGCAACGGCTGTACAGGGTTTTTATTAGTATTGCCAAACTCTTTCAGCGTTTTTAGAAAGGGCTTGAAAAGAGGCCAAGTCGTTTCTCCTTCTTCTGTTTCTTTTCCTCCACCTCCTCCCTCCCCACTGCCCCCCCCTCCCCTTTGCTGTCTGCGGATGCTTTGGGATGAATTAATTTGGACGTGTGGTTTTGAATGTTTTTGGCTCCTGGTTATTGAGCCATTCAGCAGTTCTGGGAGCCTCCCCCATCGGCTGTTATTGAACCAGACAGAGAGGGGCGGAGGAGATGGCAGCGGCCTGATTTGTTGGCTTGTTAGTTCTGCTCCTGCGAACCGTCCATCGTCTCATGTTTCTGCAGGCTGACGGGGAGAGACGGCAGCCAAAATGCTCCTCGTGGGCTGGCTGCGGAGCGATGCCCCTGCACGGGATCATTGCTGTCGGCTGGGTGGAAGCAAAACCGGGTGGTTTCTCTCTGTTTTCCCTTCGCCTCCCCCAGCCCCACGTCAGGCTGTCACCCCAGCTCTGCTCTGGGATCCCCGTCGGTGTCTCGGTGAGGTATTTTTAGCCCCAAGTGGAGGCAGAGCCAACTGAGCGACAGCAATATGCACGTGGAGAAGACCTTCTCTCTGGTCCTTGCTTGCATCCTGGGCTGGCTTTGATTTCTCCTCCTTGGAGAGGCTCAGGCTCTGTCCCAAAGCCCTGCAGCTCTGGCAAGCTGCAGCTCCAGCCCTGCCTGCTCCCCCAGCCCCATGGAGACCTCCGTGCCAGGGCAGGGCTCGGTGGGCACCGGTGCCATCGGCAGAGCCGGGCTCACCGCTGCTAAAGGACCGGTGAGCTGCGGGCGCTGCGCAGCTGGCTCTCCTGGAGCCTCCCGCAATGCAAGCAGAAGCAGAGATAACCACTAAATCCTCCTGAAAAGCACTTCCTACCGGTGCCGCTCCAGGGGGTAGCGCTGAGACCCTTTAATCATAGGGAGGATTGTTAGAATTCGTCATTTTCTCAGCTTTCTAGTTAAATTTTAAAAGCCCACCTGAAACCCTCATTAGTACCCGTCAAGACTTTCTTTGAGTATACTTCTGCTCTGATTTCATACTAGGCTAATATCTAAGAAAAATTTTCTCTCTCTGCCTGGCTTACTGCCATCCCAGCCGTGTTTGTGGATGGATGAAGCTGCTCCAGTTTATTTATGTAGCTGCTAAAGCCGCCCCTCCAGACAAGGGACACGGCAGGACTCCCCTTGCTCTGAACTCGGGGCCCATTAAACCATCACCACGTGCGTGCCATGGCTCTGCACCAGGCAGAGCTCTCTTCTTGGAGCTCTGCTTAGATGTCTGTGCTTTAAAAAGCAAAGAAAAAGTGCAGAGCTCTAATTCATGCCATTCACGGGGTGGTATCGGGAATTGGTAGAAGGTCTTTGGGTGCAGGAGTTCCTATTTTTCATCTGTTTCATCCGTCCTACTCATTAGATACCCGATTAAAACATCAGAGGCGCAAATGGAGACATTTTGAGGGACTGCAGCGGACTTTGGAGCCTTTGTTTTTGACTCAGCAGGATTTGGTAATTCAGGTTCGGATCCAGAAAGGTTTTGAAGTTTGTAACTCCCACCGGTATAATTAAAACCCTCCTGAGATTTACCACCAGAGCCCTGATGGGAAGAGGGCTGGTGCTGGGACTGGGCTGGGGGCTCTCCACACCGACACCCCCTGCAAGTGTTTTTCAATTGATCTCTTTGGGAGAGGGTTAACATACCCCAAAACAGGGACTTTTGGCCCCGATCTGTACCAAAGCATGGCTTGTGTGGGTGTGACCACTCTTCTCCCCATCACTGCATCCCGACGCACACGGGGAGTGTGCACCACCTTTCCCGCAAGCTCAGATCACTCCAGGCCATGGTTAAAAGCACAGCGTTGCTCTGGGTTGGGCTTTTTTTTGCCAGCGTTACTGCCTGGGCTGTCTGCTACATGGCTGTTCCTTGCCGAGCTCTGGCTGCCGTCCTAGGAGAAGGTACGGCCATATGAGAAAGTTAACACGAGGTAACCTAGGGTGTGAATTTACAGCACAGCAGCTGCTCCCCGGCCATGGCCGAAGTGCACGTTTACCCCATGGTGAGTGCAAAGAGCTCCGTGATCAGCTGCCCTGCGGGGATGGGGATGAGCTGCCCGCGGGGAAGGAGCAGGACACCGGCACCGCTGAGCAAACCTCGCCAACCTACGCCCTGGGTGCAGCCCGTGGCAGCGTGCTCGTGTGGCTGCACACGGGGAGGAAACGATCCCAAAATGTTTGCAGCAGGAAAGCGCTGCACAAAGAGCTCTGCTGGTAAATTCCCACTGCTCGCAAGGCCGCGGGAGCTGGGTCCGGAGGATGCTTTAATGCACTCGTCTCGCGCAGAGCACTTGATGCGTCTCCTCCATGCGAGAGGGGGAAGAACAGAGAAGAATGTGTGCGGGCAGAGGAGAGCGGTGCCAGCGCCGTTGAGTGTCTGAGGTGGATGGCGGCGAGGCACTCTGCGAGCAGCCTTTCTCCAGCTGGGTTCCTCTTTTGCAATTCCAGCGCCTTGTTTCTCAGTAATTTATATTGACAGAGTCTTTCAAAACACTTTAGGGTTGTTTACAACATTGAGCAAGAACATTTTGTCTCATGTCCTCTTCATTCTTAAAGACTCTCCTTTGTCCATCCCCCCGCTCCCCTCTGCCGGCTCGCAGGAGAAGCTGTCCCCTTGCTCTTTACAAGAGAAGAACCTGCAAATCTACTTGATGTGATGCTCTTTCCTCTCTAATTATTAATTAGCTTTTCCAATAAGGGAAAAAGCGCCTTTTCACCTGCAGAAACCTCCCCACGCTGGAAGCGCTCGCTCATGTGTGCACGTCGTTGCACATGGAGCGTGGTTGTGAAGTGCTGGGAGCCAACGTAACACAAATGCTGCAACGAGGAATGGGCGTGTTTGGGTTCTGCTCCAGCATCCCCACATCAGCATCTAGAGATGGTGGCCCAGGCCACCCTCTGCCAGGCCAGCTCTGATGTTTTCTCTTCAAGCGCTGAGTGCAAGGAGCAAGCGTGTCGCTGGAGCCCAGCAAGAGCGTGGCCTGCAGCAAGCAGGCCTCTCCATCCATCTCCTCTCCATCCCTCCTGTTTTCTTTGTCCTGATTTCTTTCTTCTGATTTCTCTCCAGCCCCTTGCACTGGCCTGGCCCATCTGGACGTCGTAGTTGTCCCTTGTTCCCTGGCACATTGTCCTAAGGGCATCAGGAAGATGATTTTCTTACGAAGCCTGTGTCCAGTCCTGTCCCCATCCCACCAGCAATGACCAGTTTAAAACCTTTTAAAAGTCGTCTTTAGCCTTGTGGACAGAGGCCTTTTGAATCCCTTTAACATAGGGAAATGAAGCGAAGGACTTGGGCTCCCTGGGTAGACAAATCCCCTCTGCAAAACCAGCTACTCCTGGGGCTTGCAAGCAAAGTGGCGGCCAAACCTGGCAGCCATGGCCCAGGCAGCTTTAATGGAGCCCGCGCAGGGGGAAGAGCAGGGAGCAGCACCATCCCCGGGCAGGCGAGAGGCCGCAGTACTTGTGTGCTCAAGCCTGCATCGTCGTGCCCTCGCTGCCTGTGTCCTGTTCCAGTCAGATTAAAGCTTACACACGTTTGACTACCCACGCCACAATAATCCTCCCATTTCCACTCACCTAAGCAGGCTGGAGTGCCCAATTATTTTAGAATCTGCTGTTTTACATGCACTTGGCTTTGATTAAGACTTTTCATCTTTCAGGCAGACATCAAAGTGAAACCTCGAGTTTTCCAGCGCTGCATCACGGGCTTGGGGTGTTCTTGCTGCTTCCTTGTGATTAGCAGATGAGCTGCCCGGATGGCAAAGCAGCGGGGAGGGAGCACCGTGCCCCAGCAGGCAGACGGGCAGGAATGAGGACATTTCACCAAAGTCTTCCTCCTCCTGCCCTGCTCTTTTCTATCCTTCCTACCTCCTTCCTTCCTACCCTGCTCTGAGGGGTTGCCCAGACAGCCGAGCCCATCCACTAGAATCATAGAATCATAGAATCACAGAATGCTTTGGGTTGGAAGGGACCTTTAGAGGTCATCTGGTCCAACCCAACCCACTAAACCCGTTATCATTGAGCACCGTTTCTAGGAGGGGTCAAATTTAGTGAGGTCAGAAAAAAAAGCACCAAACAGTGCTTTGGCTTTCCAATCCCAGCCTTTGGCACAGCTTTCAGCCACTTGGTGCAATCAGTAGCCTTATACCAAAATCAGTAAAGCAATGGAGGTCTTGGCAAGGCGTGGGTCTGGCCTGGTGGGTTTTCCCCATCCATGAAGGCATGGTCCAGCGCTCCTCCTTCCTCTCTCTGTTCATTTCTGTTTCACTGGTGAGGCCACACCTCGAGTGCTGTGTTCAGTTTTGGGCCCCTCACTCCAAGAAGGACATGGAGGTGCTGGAGCGTGGCCAGAGAAGGGCAACGAAGCTGGGGAAGGGTCTGGAGCACAAGTGCTGTGAGGAGCGGCTGAGGGACCTGGGGTTGTTCAGCCTGGAGAAGAGGAGGCTGAGGGGAGACCTCATCACCCTCTACAACCGCCTGAGAGGAGGGTGCAGTGAGGTGGGGGTCGGTCTCTTCTCCCAAGGAACAAGTGATAGGATGAGAGGCAATGGCCTCAAGTTGTGCCAGGGGAGGTTTAGATTGGATATCAGGAAAAACTTCTTCATGGAGAGGGTTGTCAAGCACTGGAACAGGCTGCCCAGGGCAGTGGTGGAGTCCCCATCCCTGGAGGTATTTAAAAGCCGGGCAGACGAGGTGCTTAGGGACATGGTTTAGTAGTGGCCAGGTACGGTTGGACTCGATGATCTTAAAGGTCTTTTCCAACCAAACAATTCTGTGATTCTATGATTCTATGATTCTATGATTCATTAGGACAACAGTCACAACAGCATTCACCCAAATTAACCCTGTTCCTACCTCCATACCTATTCTCTTGCAGAGATGTACTCATCTGGAGGGACAGGTAAGGAGTGTTTCCAGCCCTATTTGTCGCTGTGTCCCTTCATAAATTGCTCTGGAGGGCTAATCAACCGTGACACTGCTGGGAAACTCATTTAAATACATTAAGAGGGAAAATGGGGGCGTGAGTCTCAAGGAGGCTCCCCGACACATGGCATCTGGCTGATGAGAGAGCCTGTCAGGAGCAGCCTGCGTGGTGGATGCTCCCTGCGATGATAACTGTTCAAAGTGGATGAGCTTTCTGTCAACAACTTAATAATCTGCGTCTGCCACGATCCCGTGTCAGCCAACACTCCTGTAACGAATGGCTGATAAGGAGGAGGTTAGACTGGGGAAAATGGGCTGTTTTGTCAGCACAATGTTCTTGTCAACAAAAAGACTCTGGAAAAGCTCGCTGGCTCCTTCGGAGCTCGCCCGGGATGATTCACCAGCACCCCAGCCCAGTTGGTCCCAAAGCCTTTCTCCACCAACAGCGACTGCTGCAGAAGAAACAGCAAAAAACCCCTGCAGTAAGCAGATGTGGTTGAGCCTCCTCCTCACCCAAGCAATTAGCCTGGTTTTCATCCTGAAGCTTTTCTATCTCTTCCCCACATCTTTATTTTTTAACCGATTGCTCTTGTATGTGTCCAATTTCTTATTATGCCTTGTGAATTCAGTCCACGCTGAAACTCTGCTGCAGCTTCGCTTGGTGGTGAGGAGTCCCGCAGCCGAGCTACCCTCCGAGTGGAGAAACCTTCCCTTTCGTCCTCAAAATTAGTAGGAATAATAGGAATGAGGTCCTGAGACGTGGCACATCTCCCCCAGGCCAGGTGTCGATTCTGCCTCTGGATGAGCTGATGCAAACCTGGGCACCTGTGGGGTGGAAGGGGTGGAGGAGGCTGCTGCCCTCCAGCAGCATCCAGTTCTGCAGCTCTTCTTCACCCTGGGCTTGTCCCAGTCCCACCACGGCTGGAGCATGATGGTCCCATCACCCATCTCACGCTGCGGAGCCGGATGCACTGGGGGGACCAAGCCCAGAGCCCGGATCTGGAGACTGGCAGGAGACCAGCCCGTCCTTGTTGCACAACAGGAGCTGTCCCGTGGGCTTCTTCTGGGGAAAAAGAAGGAGCTAGCGCTCAGGGAGCAAATTCCTCCAGCTGCTTGAGGCCAGGGCTCAGCGCCCTGGAATGCCAGAGCAATAACACGGCACGAGAGCGGACGTTTAAAGGGGCTGCGGATGCAAACAGCAACCCCGCGACCCGTCCCAGGCTGCAGCCCAAAACTCGCAGCTTGAAGCCACTGTTGCAACCGAGAGCGGTTGGTTGGAAGGACCGACACCGGGGCTCAGTTCCTTGGCTGGTGTAAGATGTCGGAGTCACTTCACATTTAACGGTGCTTCCTCTGGTTTGTACGAGCTGAGGATCTGGCCCGCTGTGCGCAAAATTAGCCACTCGTTAGCGATGCCTGCAGTCCCTCAGTGCAGGGGTGAAATGAAAGCAGATGCCAAATTGCCACCTGGAGCAAATTTTTTACAATTGAATTACAATTGGCTGGAGACAGCAGGAGTTTCTCATTCATATTAACCATGTAACAAAGCACTTGGAGGCTGCTGCTGCGCTGGATTTCATACCCGGGTCCAGCACAACTCCCTGCATGTAGCAGCATCTTCAAAGCGTCTTCGTCAGCCATTGGCACCATGAGCCGCCAGCTGCAGCTTGCAGGGCCACAGGACCCACTCTGCAGGCTCTTGCCGTGTCATTAACCTACGCTTTGCAAGGAGGAGCGGCTGAGGGACCTGGGGTTGTTCAGCCTGGAGAAGAGGAGGCTGAGGGGAGACTTCATCGCCCTCTACAACTGCCTGAGAGGAGGGTGCAGTGAGGTGGGGGTTGGTCTCTTCTCCCAAGTAACAAGTGATAGGACGAGAGGAAACGGCCTCAAGTTGTGCCAGGGGAGGTTTAGATTGGATATCAGGAAAAACTTCTTCACGGAGAGGGTTGTCAAGCACTGGAACAGGCTGCCCAGGGCAGTGGTGGAGTCCCCATCCCTGGAGGTGTTCAAAAAACGTGTAGACGTGGCACTTTGGGACATGGTTTAGTGGGCATGGTGGTGTTGGGTTGAGGGTTGGACTAGATGATCTTAGAGGTCTTTTCCAACCTTAATGATTCTGTGATTCTATGATTCTATTCTATGAAGCTGGGGTAGAAGGCTTCAGCCAGCACCAGGCAGCAGTGCCCTGAGTGTTGAACTTCCACCCATTCTACCACAGATTGACATGCCACATTATGTTATGACACGTTCATTAGCAATGATACTTGTATTACACACTACAATTTCTTTCATGTCACCAAATAATGTGAAAAAAAAATAAGTTGAGGCATCTCCTAAAATAAAATAAAATTTAAGGCTCTCATTTTTTTTTTTAGGAAGACATTCCAGATTTCATTTTTTAATTTTTTTTTTTCCACTTTTGAAAAGAAATCTGGGATATTTTCCCAACTGATATTTTAATGTTTGGGGAACTGGAAGGATTTTCACTGAAGTACATGGAAATGTTCAAGGTGGCATCAGCATGGCCTTCCAGGGAACCCCAGCCTCTGTGGCATGGATCTCCCCATCATGAAACTACCAGGATACGTGCCCTGGGTCTCTTACAGCTTTGTTCAAGCGATGTTGCTATTGGGATTGGAGCTAATTATCTTAAAGCTAGCCTGGATATGTCTACTTATGATGCAATCACATTTCTGACTGCAGAGAGATACACTCTGTCACTTCGTGCTGGGAAGATTTTGATGTGTTTAAGACAGAAAACATTTGTGGGCAGATTTTGAAATGTAGGCAATGTGCGCCCACGAAACCCAACCTCTATGAAACTTTCTCTTTGTAGGAAACATACTGATGTTAACATTTTTTCACATATAAATTCTTATTTTTATAAAGAAGAGTCATGGGATATTTGTTGGAATCAGGCATTTGATATCCATATATATGTAGGACTCCATAGCTCCCAACTCCTTTGGTAAATCACCGTTAGCCATATCCACTCATGCACTCAGTCAGAAAAGTCTGCTAGAACAGCATGGAAAATCAAAGTCACTTTTACCTGGCTCAGAAAGAAAAGTCTTGCAAGCTGCCAACATCTGCTTTCATCTTGCTGCTTCTGGAAGTGCGGAGGGGAGTGGGGAAAAGGCAGAGAGAGGACGAGCGTGCGATGTGGGAGCAATCACGCTGATGGACCCCATGAAAAAAAATCATCATCTTTCAAAGTAATTCAACCTGAGTTCATCCTCAGTGCCTAGGTGAGATTGAGTCATCTTCCCGGTGCGATCTCCAGACATTCAGAGCAGAGCGTGGGGCGTACGGTCGCGCCATGGATCAGTCTGCTCCAGGCTGTCAGACTGGGAGCAGGGTCAGGCAATCACAAGCAATAGCATGAGCACGTTTTTAGAAGCTCCTGCCCCCTTTCCTAGGACAACTAATGGGTGAAGGATGGCAGTAATACGAAGCGAACAGTCCCAATTGCCTGATATCATCTGGCTTCGCCCCTGGGCATGTTCTAGCTCTGTGCCACAGATGGGTTTCTTGACGTGGTGGTTTCTGTACTGAGTCCATGCCCTCCTTTCTCCCCTTCTGTCCCCATCACAATGTCTTGCCTGGCTGACTTCATGCTCAGAAGCAACACTGCTGGTTTAAATGCTGGCAGCTGGCAACATTTTCCCTTGGAGTCAAATAGCAAAGCGTCTGGTCTCCCAAGCCAGCCTGGGAAGGTTGGCTTTGCTGGTCCAAGCACAAATATTTCTGGCAGGGCATGCTCGCTGTAAGAGTTTGCAGTTGATCTCACTCATTTCCTCAGTGCTAAGGAAGCGCAAAGGGATTTTCAGTGGATTCTCCATAACCTCATTTTCAAGACAAGGATTGCTTAAGCAGAATAGAGCTCAAGTTCTCAAATGCTCTGCAAAATCACGAGGCATTTCTGATGTCACCATGGGATCAGGAGCCACTCCACCATTGTCAGGGATGAGCCACTAACACAAAACTACTGGCACTGTTGGGCGCCCGTCCTTATTTACACGGCTTCCACATTTGTGAAGGCTCGGCGTCATTCATTTCCTGAATGGCTCCCTTTAATGGAAAAACATGATGTTTTGGGAAAGACACCCAGCCAAGCTGGGCATAAAATGCTTCAAGTCATTTATCCAGGTGAAGCAATGTTATCTTCACATCCTGTTTTTGGAAGAAGTTTAGGGATTCGGGCAGGTGCCCATATCCTCTTTCATCCGGAGTTGAATGTTTAACTCAATTAACCTCCTTTGGAAAGCCTGGTTTAACCCCACACTTCACTTCAGATGTGTCCTTTGGTCTCACGGAAGCCAACAGGACTTCTGTACATCGCTTAAAGTTTAACTGACGGTTGCATGAGTGGCTGAATCAAAATCCAAACATTCAGCTGCAGTTCTTGGGCCAAAAGTAGCCTTGCTTTTAATAGTATCTGCCTTTGCACCGGCACTTGTGAATTTGTAGAACTCAAAGTGCTTTGCAAGGACCTAAGCATCGATGCTGACTTCTTGTAGGTGGGAAAAATGAGTTGCAAAGGGTCACATGAAATGGTCCAGCAAGGTGGTGGGAAAGGCCATTCCCATGTCCTAGCCCGAAGCTTTGCCTCTTGGGGGCACTTCATGTCCCTTCTGGAGGGGCTGGGGTATACGTGGTGGGACTGGCA
This sequence comes from Balaeniceps rex, assembly GCA_013401315.1. NCBI lineage: Eukaryota > Metazoa > Chordata > Aves > Pelecaniformes > Balaenicipitidae > Balaeniceps > Balaeniceps rex. The sequence continues at coordinate 131,766 of VYZW01037435.1, read as the reverse complement.
GCAGACTTGGACTGTCTGGGTACGTTTCTGATCCAGGCAGCATCGGTATAATGGCAGCTTCCATGCAGGCAGCCTTGGAGCTGTGGAAGGAAGGACCAGCAAAAGGAGGTCTCTGAAATGAATGCGTTTGCGTGTCAGGGTAATTCTCCCTCTGTACTGAGTCCCAAAATGGGAGCCCTTCTGCTGATTCTGGGGAAGGGAGGAGAACTGAGCCTGAAATACGTATTTAACGTGATCTCAGCACAGCTCTTTCCTTTCAGACTCTTTTAAAAATAATATTTTTCACCTTTTTTTATCCTTTTCTTTGCATTGGGAAAGCTGCCAGAGGAGGACTGAGCAGTTTCTGTGTGCATGGATCCACCTCATTTCCAGGCAGGAGCCAGGCAGGGAGCAGGGAATAAGCCCCATGTAGGAGTTGCGCACATATTTCACAACCAAATCCCAGACCCACTCTCCCAGCCCTAGCCCCAGGTTTGCCCTTTGCCTCCGGAAAGAGAGGGCTTCATCCCTGCCGGAGGACCCGATCCATCTGGGTATCTGGAAAAGCTTCTCCAGATCTATTTCCAAGAGCAAAGCTATTTCTGAAACGGTGTAAATCAGGAGCGTGACTCTATTGAAGGAGGAGCAGAAGAGCCAGGAGGTAAGGTTTAAAATAAACCCCTGATTTGCTGCATCTTTTTTTTCTGCTGAGAATGGAAGCAGCACACACAGAAGCCCGGGCTGCTTTTACTGAGGATCACCTACAGTTCCTCAATTTCTAAAGGAGTAACCTTAAATCTTTCCCCATTTTCACACCTTTTGGGCAGCCATGTGGGCAAATTTCACCTGCCCTGAGCAGTGGGTTCCCACGATGGCATATACTTTTTTCTGAATATATTAATTTTGAAATCTGCTGTTTTAATGCAAAACCTTCTTGCTGCTCTGAAATGAAACAGGGCCACAGCTTCCCTGGCTCGGGCTGGCTTGGTCCTGGCTTTACAGATGGGATTATTGCTCTCTTGGCAGGAGTCGCGCAGAAGTAGGTTTTGCAGATTTCAGAGTGAAGCTAGTTCTTGGCATTGCTGGGACGTTGCTTGTGTCCAAATATCTCTAAGCCCTTCGTGACCACTTAGGTCAACCATTGCACATTTGGTTGTAGGTCTGAGCATGGGATTGAGAAGGCCACAAAACCTCTTGGGGTCCAAGCGGTGGATCAGTGGTGGATCTGATGCCATGAGCAAAGTCCTATCACATTTCTGGGCTGTGAGTAGGTTACGAAGAGCAACCAGATATCCCAATTCCCTCATTTATACCTGAGGTCATCCCAGTACCAGCAACATCACAGGCAGGTGGGAAGGGGACTAGGAAACTTGTTTCGCAGGTATTGATGTGGGTGGTTGGATGATCAAAATTTGGGGACTGATGCTGAAACAGGCAGGCGTGTTCTGGAAATAGTCTGCTTTGGATTTCCATCAAGAGATGCCACGCTTTGGAGCCTGTTCTTGCAGCCTGGCACCAACCTGAGCAAGCCTTGGACGTGGCTGTGCATGTCCTCCTGCTTCATCATTCATGCACGCAGGTGGACGTGGAAACCTCCCGCACAGCAGGAGATGTAGGCGGCACAGCCATGAAGTGCCTCAACACAGACATCTGTTAAAGAGTGTGCGTGACAAAATCTTGTACCAATACAAACTGGCCTGCAAAGAAATAGAAAATAGAAATAGAAAGCCTTCCCGTGACTCAAGATGTGTGCGTTCGCTGAAGCTGCCGAGCTGCAGTGAGCGGACTCCGTCTCTGAGTTTGTATTGCTGCGTTTATGGAGAAAAAGCCTTTGACAGCAGCAGGTGGGAGATGTTTCTCCATTTACCACCGTTTGTTTTGATGCTGCTGTATGACCTCCCTGTGGGAGCTCTGGTTTGGTATTACGGTCATAAGCGTGATGCAGAATAGCACTAACGAGGGCTTTCACAGCTTATCCATGCCTCTTCAAATACGTGTGCTGGATCTCCTCATTTGCTCAAGGGTCCTGAGGCGTTTGATGATCATCTTTAGACTCTGCTTTCTCTGGAGTCCTGATTCTATGGACATTTTAAGTATAATTACAATACTAGTAAAAAGGCCTTCTGGCATCCCTGGTTATGAGTAAACCTGACCCCTCTGGGAAGACTAAACCAAGAATTTGACAGAATCACAGAATGGTTGGGGTTGGAAGGGACCTCTGGAGATCATCTAGTCCAACCGCCCTGCTAAAGCAGGTTCAGAAGCAAGGTCTTGAGGACAAGGGCTTGGAAAAGAGAAGAAAATGTCCCTGTGCCATGGGAAAGGCTGAGGCAGGGCAGTCTCCTTTGCTCCCAAGCCGGGATGAAAATCTTTTCCTGAAGGGAAAATTCACCATTTCTTTTGCTTCAGTCTTATCAAAACATCTTGCTTTGACACAGCACAACAGCCTAGGACCACGACAGTCAAATCAATATGCTTCCAAGTCATCTAAAGGAGTGTGATCTTTTCCAGCTCCAAATTAAGCAGAAGTTAGTCCTTCCCCGCGACATGTTTTTGTGTTGCCGTAGGAAGCCGAATGGCTGTGCTGGCAGGACTTTCGGTCAACAGATCTGCCACCGGCAACGTCCCCGGGAGCACTCGCTGAATGGTTCTCCCTCTTTTACCTGTGTCTTCACAGACAAGGCTCTTCTCACATCCAAATTACGGGGGCCAGAGGGAGCTGGGGATTTTCTTACACTCAGATCCCCTGATAATTGCTCCTGGGAGGATTTAGGTCTTTGCTCAGCCTGTAAGGCAAACCTGTTCTGCTTCCCCAGCCTTGCAGCTTCCTTGAAACCCATTACAAAGAGCCATTGTATGTCCTGCCCGTGGCATGCCTCGTGCTCCTGGCTCTCGGCAGCGAGCACAGTCATCGTCGGAAGAGGCACCTCTTGCCCACTTAGCTGGGAGATAAAGGCTGATTTGTCTTGAGTGGGAGGAAAGCATCAGGTGTGCTGCTGCCAGGTTTCGTGGTACGCGGTCGCCTGCTTTCGTTGCTGCTGCTGGGCTGGGCAGGCAGGTTTGCAGAGCTCCCCGGGATGGTGGGGGCTGCAGAGTGGGGACCCCCCGCTCCATCCTCCCCATCTCCCTGCTGCTCTCCCTCCAAAGCTGCTGCATTTCCAGCCGCCTGCCCAGCGGGGATCAATGCGATGTGCCACAGCCGTGAGCTGGCCAGGACAGTGCGAGCCTCTGCTCTCAGGGGTGAAGGCAGCCCCCCCAGGGGCGCAGGCTGTGGGTGCATTCATGGCTTGGGGCCCGATGGATTCAGAGGAAAGCATTCCTTCTCCCTGCCTTGCCTCACCTGGGGATGAAAAACAAGGACGCCCTCCCTCCCTCCCTCCCTCCCTCCGAGCTCTGTTTCTGTTTTGGTTTTCTTGCCTCCCCCAGCCCTCTCCATCCCAGTCCTCCTTGGCTATTTTTCCCACAGCGCGATGCTGTGAGTGGGTTCAGAAACACCCCCTCCAGCTGGGCAAGCCCCAGCAGCTCCAAACTCCCTGGGTTTGTCTGTGGGCTTTGGCTGTGGGATGGGCACGGGCATCACAGAGCCAAAAAATGCAGTGGGGGTTGCTCTGGGTGGGTACTTTTCTATCAGTCCTGGATTCAACAGGGAGCAAATCTGAATCCAGCAGGGGAAAGCAAGCTGGTGTATGGCTGCAAACAGCCTTTTTGCATCCTCTCTAGGGTGGCTTTTGCTGCCTGTACTTGTCCAGTGTGAGCCTCCTAGCATCCATCACCTGTAACGTTGGCCAGTTACCCCAGTCCCTCTGCCCCTCTGCGCCTGGTGACAATCGGCTGCCAGACCCAGGTCCATTTTCTGTCTTTGTGCCCTTCTCCTTCCACCGGAGGAGGATGCTTGTGCGTCGCTGGGTACCAAACCTTGCCGGGTGGTCCAGCAACCTGGCAGCCTCCAGTGTCACAGGGCTGCCCTGGGGCGGAGATGGGTCAGGGTGAATCAGTCACTGGGGACACGGGACTCGCGTGCCAGGAGGCAGCAGGTTTCATCCCCAGCATCTCAGCCACCTCCTTCATCCCCGCCATCAGCTCGGCTGGGCTGAGGGCACTGGGGAGGAAGGAAAACCAAGAAAGCTTTAGCATAGGCGCTTACGCATCACTGGGCAAGTCACATCTGGCTGATGGCTCTGTGAGTGGGGACAGAACACGGTCCAGCCTCTCCCGGGTGACACAAGGCCACTTCAACGCAGAGCTGGCCCAATCCTCATTCCCTCCTCTGGTTGTACGGTAGATGCTAGTCAAAAATATATGCTTCCAGGGTGATACGGCAGATGTTGCGCTCCTGACAGATTATCGCATGCCTCGAGTGCTGCCGTAATGCTGGGGGTTTGGAGGCTAAGTGACTATAACCAGCTGAGCAGACTAACAACCCTGCAGAAATGTGCTGCCTCCAGTGTTGTTTTCCTGCCTTACCAATGCAAAACTCAGAGTAAAAATGCAAGGCAGAACGGCAGGGAGGACCTTCCCCAGGACCCCAGATCCCACTTACAGATTGCTATCGTCCGTGTCGTGGTCCCTGCCAGAGAGCCTGCCCTGTCAGTGGGCTGGGTGCTGAGCAGAGGGGCAAATTTCAGCAAGAACTAAATTGCAATCGGGCAAGAAAGGACCCAGAGCGACGTGGAGGATGAGAGTAAGAGCCGTGTGGTGGGTGAGGTGCCTGCAAGTCACACGGAGCTGCTGGGGGCTGTGTGGGGGCAGATGCTCAGCAGGCATTGACCACAGCCACAGGTCCCAGCATGAAGCCAGGGCTGGCTCAAGCCAGCAAAGAGTATCTGCTTGCGAAATACCCAGAGGAGACACCCAAGAGAGGAGCTAGACCAGCCTTGCACCCAGACCTGCACACCACTGCACCATGGAGCTTTTCAGGGAGCTACCCACATCCACTGCATGAAAGCCTTTTCACCGCCCTGGCTGTGTAAGTCTGTCCTCCCTGCACGTCTGTCCTCCCTGCACGTCTGTCCTCCCTGCACGTCTGTCCCCGTTCAATTCTCTGGCTGTTTAAAGCACTCCACAGTGTCCGTGCCCTTTGCCCGCTGACAGCACAGCACTGGACTTCACCCCGAGGACGCTGCTGCCAGCGAGACAATGCAAACTTGGACTTGTCCAAACAGCCGGAGGCACGGACCTCGGCGCGTGTCCCTTCGCGTGCTGCCCACTAACTGGGCTGTCCCCAGGGCCGGGGAATGGCTGGCCACCTCCAACCTGCCCAGTGCTGCAGATGGCATCGTCATGGCCTGGGAAGGGGCACAGGAAGACATCATCAGGCTGCGGCTAATAATTGGATTGTGGCTAATGTGGAACAGTCCCTCAAATAGTTTCCTGATGTTGAGTTGCTCCTGGCAGGGTTCAGAGGAAGAGAAAGCTCCAGGGCTGGTGGGGGATCTGGAGCTCATTTCAAAAGGACACCGTTGAGTCCTTTTGGTCAAAAATTGAAGGTGGCTTTCATGCCGTCAGTCCTTGGGGGAGAGAGACCCCATGTTATAACGCGACGTAGGGCTGGAGCAAACTCTTTTCAGCCCTGATGGGTTGGAACAGAAAAAAGAAGACAATGTGGGTCTTCCAAATGAACAGTGCACATGTGCTGCCATACCGGAGGGAGCATGTGTCTCTGATTTACATGCAGTCTGGGAAGTGCCACATCCGCCTTATGTTTGGAATATTTCAGCTCTCCAAGGCCTGAATTTAACCCCTGCCCTCTCTTCCCTCCCGCCTCTTCCAGCAGACCCTGCAGCATCGCCGCTCTTGCTCTCAGCGTAAGTTCCCAAGAAGAGCTTGACGCAGGAGGAAGCACAAGGAGGCCGATGGAGCGTAGGGACTCCCAGTTTGTGCAGGTGTGTGTCACCTCATCCAGGCATGTCACAACAAAGACCCACGAGAAAGGAAACCCCAGCAGCCAGGCAAGACTTTCAAACCATCAATGCTCTACTCTGAGCTACCCAGGTTGGCCAACTTCTTAAGGAGAGCACCCACACACCAGGAGACACTGCTGTTTGTTGAATAAACGCAGAGTGTGGTGATGTGTAGAGATGATTTAAGAGCCATTTCTCCTTCTTGCAGTGTGGAGTCGAGCAACTATAATCCCTAGTTGGTGGGTCGTTGAAGGATATGGCACAGGAGGGGGAAGTAAAGGCAGATATTCCCAGTGATTGTTCCGTGCTTTTCCTCTGCGTGCTTCCAGAAAGGACTTCAGCCTGAAAAAGGATGTCAAGACAGGAAGGATATTGAGTTGGCTTTGGCTCTGTCATACAAATAGCTTAAGTGACCTTTCTCTAGCAAAGCATCAACCATCATAGTATGGATTTGTTCTAAAGGGTTGTCAGCTCTGGAAGGGCGCAGCCATTTCACGAGCAGGAGGTGCAAAGATGGACAGATAGCTAGATAAATAGATAGGTAGGGTGGGGGTAGTCAGCCAAATAGAGGCAGACAAATGCAGCCTTCACAAAACCTTGTTTTAACTGCCCTCGTTTGTCACGTGGGTTTTGTAGGTTTTGATGCCTTTGGAAGGGGACTTCATGTATCTTCACACCGTTCCTGAGTGTGGCAGTATTTGCACAGTGTTAATGTCTCAGGCCTGATCCTGTACTCCTTCCCTCCATGCATAGCTCCCACCCAGATGGGGAAACTGAGGCAGGTAGCAGCAAAGTAACTTCTAAGGTGCCATGACATGGTGGAAGCAAAGCCAGGCATGGCAGACCCAGGAGCCCAGTCCTCCATCCTCTCTTCTAACCGTTGCCCCTCACTGTGTTGCCCAAGTTATGATCTCTGTCACACCTCTAACAAGATGTCACCTCCTTTGCAGGATGGTGAACACCCACCTTCGGGAGCCTGTGTGCGTGCATGAGTCATGCAGGAAGAGCCCGGAGTCGCGAGGTGGGAGCTGGGCACTTTCCAGGAAAAGCTGAGCTGAAACCGCAGAAGCCATTTCCTTGCAGACTTGAGCCATTATCCCCCCACCAGAAACGACTGCTTTGCACATGCTGAGCCCTCCTGAGGTTGAGATTTGCTCCCACACGTCCTCACCACAGAGCTGCTGCTTGCCCACCCTCTGGCCTGCTCCCAGAAGGGTGTCCTGGTATAAGGACAACCATGGGACCATCGCTGCCTCATTGCTCGTCTCGCTCCTTCTGCAGCTTCCCTGGATTAACGACCCCTCTCTGCATCACTGCCCTAAGCTTCTCGGTCGGTTTTAACCCAAACCAGACACCATTCACTAAGAAAAATTGCTATGACCCACTTGGAGATGTGTAGACCTTTCCTGCAGGCTGCAACCCCTCTGGCTTCACGGCAAAAAATCCATGATTCCAGGCTCTTCCCACTGAAAAACAGGCGCCCTTAGCTCCAAGTGCAAATTTTAGGATGTTATTCTCTCTTCTGGAATAAATTAGTCCCCAGAACATTGCAAGATTAGTAGAAGAATGGTATTGGAAGAAGATGGCTTGAGGTCGCTGTTGAGGGAGGTTGTTGTGTTTCCTTGTAGCTGAGGCTGCAGGGGTGCAAATGTTAATTTGGGTAATTCACCCGTTCCTCATGTCCAGGAGAGGTGAACCAAAGGGAAAAAAAGCCAGCCCAACTCTTGGGACACCGTTACATTGCCTTGCTTTTCCTAGGTGGGACGGTATCTACAGGCTCAACCAGACAGCAGGAGAAACCAACCCAAGAAATAGTTACGTTACTCCGAGCTTGGCTACCGACAGGTAGCAAAGATTGTCAGAAACGTTCTGAAAACACCCAAACGCAAGGAATATTTCCCAGCTGCATCTCCCTGGCCCAGCCCCGCTCTCAATGAGAGATCGTCTTTGTTCGCAGGCCGACTGACAGCAGTTGTGTGCGCTCTATAAACGTCGAATGGAAGAGACACTTTTAATGTAATTATAATTTAAGCATAAAATATGTCACTTCTGTAGGATTTTGTTGTCTGGTGCGTAATTACTTTATGGCACTATAAAAATGTATTACATTATGATGCCTTGCTGTGCTTTGCTCGGATAATTTATAGCACAGTAATAGTGTGGAACAATATTCAAGACCATTGTATCCAATCTAGCATATAAATAAAAATTGTGGAAAATAATGATCTTGGTTAAACGCTCATTTAATTATTTTGCAGTCTTGGCTAAGACTTTTTATCCCAGTTTCATTCCCACATCCTCACCAGATTATATTCCAAATATCTAGAGGGAGACTTTTTAAAGCTCAGAGAAAATAGAGCTGGATATGTTTTTTATTTTTTTAATACGCTGCCATTTCCAAACAACTGGGAAAAAGAAGCGTTTGCTGCAGGTTGGCTGGAATTGAAAAAAATTCGAAAATTTCCTCCCAAGCAATAAGTTGAAAACCTTTTCATTTCAAGCCCACTGAAATATTTTGCTGGCTTAAAAAAACCCAACCCCCCTCCTTCTGCTTTTGAGGTTCTTAACATTTATGCCCTTGAAGCAAAACTTCAGTGACTTTTGAAGCAAGACGTTGATTCAAAAAACCTAACCCCCTTTTGTCTTAAAAACAGGGAAGTGAAACCTTTCTCTCTTTCTTCTCAGCATCCCTCCCCCGGGCGTCTGCTTCGACCGCAAGTGGCAAAACGTTTCTCACCTGCCCGTCTGCATCCCTTCCCCGAGCCCCCCCTCCCAGACCAGCCCCCCGGGACCCCGCCGCCTCCCCTCCCACCCCAGGAGGCTGTTTTGGGGCATTCGCGCAGGTTTGCTCAGTGGAGGGATGCCAAGCATCCTCAGAGGGATGAGCGCCCCGGGCATGAGTGCGTCACCTGCACTGAGACCAATTTTATTTCTATTTTAGTGTTACATTTAGCAAGGAAACGATGGGTGGAGTGGGGAGATGTCAGGCAGGAAAACTCCAGCAAAGCAGGCCTCGTTAGCAGAGGTTAAAGCTGAATTTACAGCTCACAAATGATCATAGTATCACAGAATCATTAAGGTTGGAAAAGACCTCTAAGATCATCCAGTCTAGCCGTCAACCCAACACCACCAGGCCTACTAGACCATGTCCCGAAGTGCCACGTCTACACGTTTTTTGAACACCTCCAGGGATGGGGACTCCGCCACCTCTCTGGGCAGCCTGTTCCAATGCTTGACCACTCTTTCAGTAAAGAAATTTTTCCTAATATCCAATCTAAACCTCCCCTGGCACAGCTTGAGGCCACTGCCTCTCGTCCTATCACTTGTTCCTTGGGAGAAGAGACCGACCCCCACCTCACTACACCCTCCTCTCAGGCAGTTGTAGAGGGCGATGAGGTCTCCCCTCAGCCTCCTCTTCTCCAGGCTGAACAACCCCAGGTCCCTCAGCCGCTCCTCACAGCACTTGTGCTCCAGACCCTTCCCCAGCTTCGTTGCCCTTCTCTGGACACGCTCCAGCACCTCCATGTCCTTCTTGGAGTGAGGGGCCCAAAACTGAACCCAGCACTCGAGGTGCGGATTGGGAAGACTCACTGATATTATAGGGACTCACTGGCAGAAAGCAATAATACTTTCCCTTTTAATCTCCATGTTTTCCCCTGCGTGTGCGCGTGCATGCGTGCAGGACGCTGCCATGGCTTTGAGGAGAAGGACAACTTGTACCTCTGTTGCGGGAAGGTCACTCCCACTTAGCTGTTGCTTTGTCCAGTGCAGAATTAAGATGGGCTCGGCCAGATTGCTGAGACACCACCGTGCCTGCAAAGGAGCAACGGGGTTTGAAGACAAGGGTGGAGGTGCTTCGTCCTTGCTCCCCGGATGGGCACGCAACCCTGCTTGATGCCAGCCAGCGATGGTGTGCGTGAGAATGATGGTCACCGAGACACCAGCAACAACCATTGCTCTGGACGTCTCAGGGTGCCGCTGCAGAGGGTGCGGAGGAGGGATGGGGCAGTTTGGGGCTGAACCCCCAGAGCTGCTCTGGGGTGAAGGCACCCAAGCCGGGCAGGTTTGCAGGTGGCTGCCCAAAGCTGCTCCAGCGTCCTGGGAATGCGAGCATCCCCGGCGAGGGAGAAGGGCGAAGCCATGTGGAAGCGCCCTCCCTCCCCCGGCAGAATCTTCCCCACGAGGTCCCTCCCCTGCCTCCCCCATCCTCTTCCTCCTGGGTCTGCAGTGGGAGCTGGGACAAGGATCTAAAAATAGTGGTGGGCCCTGTATATGCATCTTCAGCAAAGAGACTCATAAATGCAGCCAGGACTGAAAATCAATTCTTTAAAGCTGAAATCAATAACAATAACTAATATTAATAGTGATTATCCTTTCTTTATTGCACTTTGCAGTTGGAAATGAATTGTTTTTAAGGATTAGCGGCAGCTGAACTCTGTAATGCAATGTAAGACTGAAGATTTACTATGAAAACACAGCTTATGAGGAAAGACCCATTACCGCTGATGGAATACACTTCTGAAATAGCCCCGGCGACGGCCGCCGCTGCCGCTGAGCACATGGAGCCTCAGAACCTGAAGTTGGCAGCGGGTTTAGATTTCTGGTAGGAGACAGGGATTTTTGGTCTCTAACCCTGTCTGGTTTTCTCGCAGTCTGACTTTTTAGTTCCCAGACATCCCAAATGCATTTTCATTTTTGGTATCTTTTATCTGAAACAGCTTCAGACATGCAAAACCTTGGGGGGAGGGGGAGGGAAGAAAGGGAAGTATGTTAAGCCAGTCATATACATATACATCTGAGTCAGCCATACATATATGAGACAGCAGTGTCTACAGCTATCTGCTGCGTGTGTCAGAGTTTCCAAGAAGCAGAGCACATTAGGTGCGCAGCGAGCACTTTAGGAAAGTCTGGTCTCGAGCATCCCCATGGGAGCCCCCCAGCACTGAAGCGCTTCTGAAAACTGCCTGCTCTGACAATTTGGTTTCAGGTCTGTGTGAAACTCCTCTCTCAGGGGAGAGGCAGCACACCTGGAGGCACGGGGCTCGATTCTCACGTCTCTGCTCCTCTGCCCGTGGGCCAGCCGTAACCCTGCTTCTTGCTTCTGTTTCCCGTCTCCAGAAAGTGGCAGATACTTCAGTTGTTGAGAATAGATTTTGATTTATTTGAATTTCATTGGTGTTATTCGTGTTTTCTGGGGACGTTCTCCTCCAGGAGGTAGCCAGAGACCAGGGCTGGTGAGATGGGACACGAGGAACCACCCGGCAGAGCAGAGGGGATCACGAGCCAGGATTACGGTGGGTAGCTCCATTGCCAAAAGCCTGTTTGCTGTCCCTAGAGGGTTGTTCCTTTCAAAAAACCAGTGACTATCTATTTCCATCCTGTTCCTCATATAGGAGCTCCTGGCATCTTCCCATCGTACCTGAAGACCAGGAGCCCTTTTCACATGTAAAGACCAGAAGAGTGGCCATCTGGTAGGCACGGGGCTGGTCATGGCATTCAGACTGCGCTTGACTTCAGTTTTTCCTAGGAGAGGGTAATGTCTGCTGCGAGGGTGTGCTGCCAAAGGCACAGTGGCCGTGGCACAACCAGAGCTGGGTTGGGAGATGGGGCTTTAGCGTGGTTCGTTGAGCACCGGGGATGAAGTGCGGCACCCTGTCCGGATGGGATTTCCCAGCAAGGTAACCCATCAACAGCATACCTGTCATCCCAGCCTGGAGAAGCTCTTGAAGGTGGAGGGACTCCATCTGTCTCATTGACATATGTCTGTATTTTTCTGTATTAAATGTGGACTCTAAAAATTTCCTAGAACTACCTTGCTCCAGGCACGGCATTTTCTCAACTACAAAACTCAGTGGGGCAGAGTTGACGCTGACATAGAAATTCAGAAAAATACAGCGGGTAAAGTCCTGCCTTTGTGGGAGTTGATGGCAAATCTCCCACTGAGCTCAGGTAAGACAGGACTTTATCGCTCTGGTTGGCATCTCTTCCTCCAGCGTGCAGGATCCTGAGGACATTTGGGTGCAGAGCTCCTGGACCTTTGGTTCTGGGTGGTTTACTCACTTTTCTTTTTAACACTATGAAGTTTTTTACTATTAGCTAAATTGTAAAGACAGGCAGAATGAAAGCCTTTTGCAAACAGCAATAGATCAGCGGCAGCCGGCATGAGCAGACTGATTGTATCGCATTATTGATCTCCGGGAAGGTTCTTTTCTTTTTATTGAAAAAATGGCCTTTTCTCTGGAAATAAAACTGGGCTTTTGCCTCCATTTTTCTCTGCCATTTTAATTCATAGTTGCCTTCCAGTTGTATAAAGGTTTACATCATATTTGTCCTAACAATTTCAAAAATCTGGGTTTCAATCAGAAAACGCACTTTTCAATGGGCACCACATTCTGGTAATTAGAGCAATAACCATCTCCAAAATGGAGATAACTTGGATGGCTCAGCACTGTCCCCAAAGTTGTTTTTCTTCCCTCACTTGCGCCTTAACTCTCTGTTCCACCGAGGCCCTTCAGCCACCTCGGAAACAGAAGCACTGGGAGCTTTCCCAGTTGGGTTGAGCAGTGCTCGAGCTTCCTTACATCGGTGCCAGCCTGGAAAGATCTGTTAGTGTTTCACTGAGCCTGGCATGTGGCGTGCAGATGTCTCCAGACTGGCTCAGCTTTGAACTTGCTCAAACAATTCAATTTTTTCAGTTGCGCATCACTGCTAATTTCCTCCGACTCATCTTCTGAGGGCGGGGGTCTGGAGAGCAGCTTCTTTTTCCCAGCTCAGAGAAAACAGCCCTCCCTGGACCTCAGGAAAGGAAAATGGTGGCTGTATATATTGAGCACCTTGGAAAAGACCTGGAAAGACCATGGTCTGCGCCTTGAGATGGCAGCAGCAGCAAGGTTGGAGATGCATCGTTCTTGAGGGAACTGAGGATCCAGCTGGGAGGGAAGGCTTATTGCCACTTGGGATAGGTGCGTACGCCAGGAGGATGCACTGGGAAGTGCAGATTCAAGGGACCGTCCGCTTCCATCTGCTGGGTAGCAGCTTGCTAAGACGCTCCTGGCCACATCATACTTCCCCGATGAGTATGGTTCACAGCAGCAAATGAGTCATGGTGAGGGGCAGGAAGACACCATGAACTCCCTTCTAGCGCACACAGGACCGGGCATCTTCCAGATCTCAATTCCCATCCACCTGGACTATTTCATTCCCAACGGGCAGAGTGGCAAATACAGGCAGAGAATGGCAGGAGCCACGGCCGGCGCTTTTTAACCCAGGACTTTTAAACACATGCACCCTGGGGGTTGTCTGTCCTGACGAGACAGGACCTTGTGAGATTTGGGATGCACGGCAGGCAATGAAGCCTGTCCCTGCACATGCACACCCAAACTCAGGTCTTAGAAAGGAAGCAGTGATTTTTTTTTTTACAGATCTGGGTCTTCTGCCTGTGCTTCCAGCTACCTGCTTTGTATCGCCGTGTTTGCCCTGCTGTCAGTCTGTCTGGCGCTAACAACCAGTGCAGGAGGGAGAAGAAGGGAACAAGACGTGGGGGATGGAGAGAGACAAGGGAGAAATGAGATAACATGGGGATTGATCTGTCCAAAGGTTAAGAAGCTGAACTTATTTAACTCCTGTTAGTTTATTTATTGTCCCTGAGTTATATTTGTGACTGCGACTGAGCAGATTAGCGCAGGATTGCTGGGTAGATTCAGAAAGCTTCAGCATGTTTCTTGCTCAGTATGCATGGGTGCGTGTGCCCGTGTGTGTGCACATACATGCCTTATTCTCACTTTTCACCGAGCAGTCCCTTTCCTGCTCCCCTTATGGCTGAATGTAAGCACTCATCTATACAATTAGGGGCAGAGAAGGGAAAAATTTCCTTGCTCATCAGATCAGAAGCTAAATTTATGCAGGGTACAACACATGCTCTTTATTATACCGTGAAAGCAGTGGGTAATAATTCCTCTGTCCTCAGAAACAGGGACACTCACTGCAGTAAAATATATATATATATATAAAAAAACCCTCCCACTGGTGGTAAACATATGCGTCATCCAAGATTGATAGAAGCTGGAGCTGGTAAGTACTGGATGTGGATGAGTAATGTTTGTTATGGCCCTGCTGGCTACCGGGCACTCTCGGTAGCAGAAGCTGTAGAGAGAAAGAGCCGCCCAGTGGGAAGGACCATCTGGTGGGCAAAGGGCCCAGGAGAGACCCAAGGTCCCTTCCAAGCCTGGCTGCAGGCTGGTGGGGCTCCTCATCTTCCTCGGAGCCCCGGTTTCCCCGGGGGGAGCTGGGGTGGGTTGCAGAGGCTGAGCTCAGCGTGTTTCTCACAGACCCCTTTGCTGCCCGGGTCAGGCAGCGAGCGCAGAGCCCAGGCTGGGGCTGGCTGGAGAAATCAGAGCGAGCGGGCTGGATGTCACAGATCAGGAGAGAGGTGCATTAGTCAGATGGCTTGGCTAATATCTCCTATTACATCAGTTTCTTTTCTTTCTCTGTCTCTGTAAAAGAGCCACAAAAAACAATGAGTAATTTCTCTGCGGAATATTCATCTTAAAAAAACCAGGCCCAGTGTTTCAGTGCTTCCAGCACATTATTTTTCTCCCCTTGACTTTGAGAGTGTGTCTGGCGTGTAAACCCAACCGAGAAAAGCTCTGAGTGGGGGAGAGAAGAGTGCAGGAGAGGGTGTCCCAGGCTGGGATGAGCGGGTTCCCCAAAGGCGCTGGGGCTGGCTGCAGCCGGGAGCCGGCGGGTTCCCGCACCGGGACAGGCGATGCCAGCGGCGCTGCTGTTTATTATGGATACAAACCCTTCATACTGAATGAGCAACTGCGGTTTTCCAGTTACCTCCTTTGCCTCCTTATAAAGGGGGGGTTAGGCATCCCTTCTGCCTTGTGCTCGACCCTCCCCTCTCCTCATCCTCACTGCCCTGCGCTGGTGATTTATCCCTTTGGTTGGAGGTAGGGGTTATTTTCCACAGCAAACCTGCGTCCTTTCTAATGGAGAAAATACAGACAGTGAACGGAGAACCAGGTCCACTGGTCACATCCTGACTGGTGGATGGCATCTTTTTTTAATCCGAAGCTCACATTCCAGGTATCTATTTGTGTCACTCAGGGAAATCAGGTGGCACCTGCCTCGGTTTTGGGATGTGCCAGAGTCTCGGAGGCACTGGGCATCCATCTCTGCTCCCACCAGCTGTGGGCCATGTACCAGCGGTGCTCATGGCCAGCAGGGTTTGGGAGGGGACGGTGATGCTGCCCGTGGGTGTGAGTGTCCCACGCTTGCCTGTGCCTGGCACAGCTGTACGGAGAGAGGAGCCTGGGGTGGGTCTGGTGTTGGAGCTCCTCATGGGAG
This sequence comes from Balaeniceps rex, assembly GCA_013401315.1. Taxonomy (NCBI): domain Eukaryota; kingdom Metazoa; phylum Chordata; class Aves; order Pelecaniformes; family Balaenicipitidae; genus Balaeniceps; species Balaeniceps rex. Next base: position 116,539 of record VYZW01037435.1, on the reverse strand, counting down.
CTTGGAGGTGTTGGGTCCAGGGTTTGGGGCTGAGCTGTGCTGGGGGTAAGGAGAAGGCATCCAGAACACGCTGATGCCAGCATTTAAAAACTGCCACGCTGGGGATAGCACATCGCTTCGGGGGGACCACTCGTCCTGTTCAGCTGGCAACCACGATGGGTTTTCACCATCGTACAGGGGAGCAGACGCCGGACCAGCAACAGCCCCGAAACTGTGAGTATTTACAGCAAGAATGGAAATGTGCCTCGGTGGCTCCAGCCAGCATAAAGGCAGCAGTGTGAAGGGACGCTGCGTAGCTGCATTTCAACCTGAAAGAAAGTCCAAACCACAGTGTTGGAGCCAGGTACGAAGCTCCCTGGAAAAATCTCTTTGCTTCCTCCTAACGCGGTGCCACCAGCTTTAGTGCAAACACAGACGGAGAGCTACTTTTTATAGATATAAAAAAAAAGTCACCAGCAGTTTATTTTATTTATGGAGGAGACAGATAATTGACAGGTGGCTGTCTAAAAGAGATGAAGCCCTCCAGCTAAACACCGCAGCTCCAGCAAGGCTACGAACGACAGAGAAATGGCTCCAGAGGTGATAGACTTGTTACTTTTAACACTGCGAGATATATAAGAGAACAGGGTTGAATCGCAGTTCAGAACAATCATACCTAACCGCTGAACTAAATAAAACCCATGATTTCATACCGGTGTCTACAGCAGCCTTCGACTGAGCTTGAATTAATGAGCGTGTTGTTGCCTCTCAAAGGGTCTTGCAAGCCCGAGGACTTCAGGTCCCTTTTCTAGGGGTTGAACGCGTCCCACCCTGGGACCGGGAGCAGGGTGGAGGGTCAGCGTTGTGCCGACTGGTGATGCTAAGCAGCGGTGACGTTTGCCTTCCAGCAAAAGAAACTTTGCTGCATGCTGGGGAGGCAAGCGGAGAGCGGGACAGCTTTACTGGGACCGCTGTGCCCGGCTGGCTGGTTCTCTTGTGTCCCACAAGTTGCAAATATCAATCTTTCCTTGCTTCTCTTTTTTTTTTTTTTTAATTCTTTTTGTCTCTTTTTGGACCAGCCTGCCTGGGACTCTGACGCCAACAAATCTCTTCCAGGCCTGGACCTCGTGCCCCTGGATGGATCTGTGCCTATTTCTAGGATATTCGGTATTATCTGCTCCTGACTACTATAAACAAAACCAGAAGCTTAAATATTAACCCCCACCCATTGCACCACCACAACATTTTGCTAACCGAGAACTGCCTTATGTGAGAGATTTCCTTGTGTTTCTTAATCAACCTCAAAGTTTTTTGTTTTTTGTTTTTTGTTTTTTTTTTATTTAATGTTTACTCGAGTTTCCCCCCCTGCAGGGCAGAGTAACATTTACGATGTAAAATTACAGAGGCTATTACTCCGCAGTGCTGCACACCGCGGTGATTCAGTGTCAGGCTGGGATCAAGGGAACAACTAGAGCCTGTTAGCCGGATCCCTCCGCTTTCCCACCTCCACATGGCTTTTGCAGCAAATCAAAGTGCAACAAATGGCTTTGCATCATTTCTTCGAGGAGTCCTGGGCCTTGTACGTTATCTCGAGGGCAGGGTATACGCTATAATAAAAGACGGCTTTATTGCCAGCTGCAACAAAGCCAAGGATTCAGCCACGTATCGCCTTGTGGGTTCATTGTAAACTCCCTTTTATGGCCCTTCCAGTTTATTGCTAATAGAGATTTACAGTGGGAAGAAGGGGCCGTGTGCTGTAATTAATACTCTTATTAGCCTGGGTGGGTTCGATGCAACGAGCAGCGTGGCGGCACTGCCCGCCAACCTTGGTATTTGCCCTTCGTTACCCAGCCCTGGAAACGAGATGGGGACGGGCTGGTTTTGGCGCGGCAGGGCTGACGTTACCGGCGCCTTGCTGGGAGGTGGCTGGGAGTCGTGGGTTCAAAGTCCTTCCCCATTCAGAGGAACCCATCGTGGGTTTGGCCACGGCGGAGCGGGACGTCACGAGACACCACATCAGCTGTCCTTGCGAGGCTGAGGAAGATCATTCCTGCTCCAGCTGGTTGTTTCCCTCAAAGCAAATGATATTTCCTTCAGGTGGGAGGGAAGTGGAAGGAGATGGATTATTTTCAATGGTTTCAGGTATTCCTGGACACAGGAATAATTTAAAAGCTGGACACGCAGAAGTCACGAACCTTCCCCCCGGTCCCCTTTGAATGGAGCCTGTTTTAGCGCATTCAGCCTACGGGGACAGGGGCCAAACGTGACAGATACATGCAGAGCTCTAGACAGGGCAGTGGGGACTGTGCCCAAAACATCCTATCCCGCCTGCTCAGATTCCTTCCGCTGAACGGAGGCCATTAATTAAAAGCAATTGTTGTTCCTTGTCCACCTCTGGACTCTGGAAGACTTCTGAGCCAAACTCCATCCCTGTCACCGCTGGAGACACTGGAAGTGGCTCTGCTCATATCAACCTGGTTTCCATCACCCGCAGCTCTGCTGGAACGAAATCTCAGATGAAACAAATTTCATGTGGTTGCAGCTTTTTGCTATGCGTGTTTCATGCCACTCTGCTTGGCAATTAAAAAGTGAAGAATCAGGGTGAGAACAGACCTGCTAATGATTTGCAGTCAGCTCCTTAGAGCCAAGTTGTCTTTACAAAGCCAAAATTATATCATATCAGTCTCCAGAAGCTACCACAGAAGTTAAACATTAAGTGGTTGAAGCTTCTGGAAACTTCCGTGGTTTCCGACTGATCACAGGTCAAGGATAAAGTCATCGAGAGCGTCCTTCATCTCAAGCAACCGCCATGAAAATGGCCAAGCCCAGAGAGCAACCAGCAACAAACCTGCACCATAAACCCGACCACACGTGACTGCTCCTCTGGGCAGGCCCCGTCCTGACTTCACAGAAACAGGGAAAATGTTGCTACTGGTGCTCTTAAATACAGGAGGGATTTTGGCGGTTGACTGCAGGGTCAGGTGGAGGAGAGCATCCAACTCATGATGCTGAAGAGCCGCCCATTGGCTTGGAAACTCTCGTCCACCCATCCAGGCAGTGCCAGCTATTTAAGTCCCAAGCACATGTGTAGTATTTTGTGATTATCTGCCCCCATTTCACTCCAGGATTTTCCTGCAAAAGGATAAAAGACGAAGGTTGAGCGCTGCAAAGGTTTTGGGGGAAGTAACTGGGAATTGGGTACCGACCTGCCTTGCAGGGTTTGCGCAAGGGCAGGGAGCTGCTGCCGGTTCATCGCTCACGGAGAGGTTTGTGATGGAGCGTGGGGTTCGCTGTGCTTTTAGAGAAGGAGCTAAAAGATACCAGGTTCCTTCTCACCATTTTTATTAATATTCGAGTGAATTAACTTCACTGAGGGCCAGAGGAAATTGAATCTCAAGGAGAACCTAAGCTCTGCTTTAGATTTTAAGCCATTTGGAGCTTTTGATTCGAAGCTGGTGCTTTTATTATTATTATTTTTAAATCTCCTTTTTTTTTTTCTTCTCCTGCAAACACCTGGCCCACTTTAGAGGTGATATAACAGTAATAAATGATTCTTATTAATTGGCCGTCAGCTGATGGGGAGCAGCAGGCTCCCAGCTGAACAGGGTGTGTTTATGGGGGATTGGAGTCAGGTTTGGAGGTGCCAGGAGGGTGATCGCGGCCAGCACCCCTGCGGGGGGGGCTCCCGGGAATGGGGGGGCTCCTGGCTGGGCACTGAGAATGGGGTCAACCCAAAGTGGCTGAGGTAGGGGAGCTTTTGTGAGGTTAAATAAAAAATAAAGAAAAAAAAAAAAGGAAGCTTTTACAAGCCAGAGCTTAAAGACGTGCCCTCCCTTTTTGCCCGTTTATTAAGTAATAATGAAACACTTTCGTCAAAGCTTAGGCACCAAATTTCTGACACCAGATGAGCTCTAAAGCTAATCAGGGGCTGGAAAAATGGGAATATAATTAAGGCTGCTGACAGCCCTGTGTCATTAACCTCACAGCTCTCAGGTGCCACACTGAACCGCAGCTGCAAAAGATACGGTATTACGGGTAGTTGGTTTCAGCCGTGGAAATGAATTTGGCTTTTAATGGCTCTGTAATGTCTCTGGAGCTGCTTCATCTGGAGCTGTGGCAATGGCGGAGGGGAAGGGAGTGATGGTCTGTGCTGGGTCCAGCTTGTCTCTACCCCTTGCTCTTCAGTGGTAAACAACCGAGGCTCTTCTCACCTGGAGAAAATGAGGTTTTTCTGGGTAAGGGTTCAGGCTGGGGCGGTTCTGCTCTGTCCCTTCCTCCTTCCCTGTAATTAATTATTACCATTATTAAGAGTGTGGGTGTCTGCTTTGCCCTAGCAGCTGGGGTTCCTGCCTGCACCCCTCTGTGTGCTGTGGATCTAGTCCTCTGATATAACCCTGTAAGCCACGGGGCTGATATCCAAACCACCTACCTCCTCCGTGACTCAGTTTCCCATCATACAGAGGAGGGGCCTTTGGGAGGATGCTTGGAGGTTTCCCAATGCGTCTGTGCCCATTACTCTTACGATTATATTACCAAAGGTGGCTGTGATGGGCTCTGCTGGCTCAGGACACCCCCTCTTGAACCCCATTCCAGCTGGAGCACAGCTATGCAACGGGCAGCACTGGTGGTGGAGCAAGGCTTTTCTTAATTTTTTTTTTTTTTTTAAGGATTATCTAAGTTTTCTTTTTTTTTTTTAGGATTTTACTGCTCTGAAGGTGAGAAAATGGGAAGCGGCTCTTCTCACCCTTTACCAGCACAAGCGCCTCCACCTTCTTAAAAGTGCTTGTAGGAAGAATTGGTGGGACGGCCACAGCACGTACCGCAGCCAGGGAGCACCTGGGCTGCTGCCAGAACGATGACAGCAAGTAATCCTCTGAGGGAGCCTCTTATCTGGGGAATCTCAGAGCGTGTTTCGACCGTTCTGCAAGGCATGCTTCACAGACAGGTACCCTGGGACACGGAAAGGGTAAAAGCATTTTCCTGGGAAGGGAGGTGGCTGCGTCACTGCCAGGAATAGCACCCCGGCGTCCCGTGACCCAGGCTCTCCTGCAAAAACTGAGATAACGCTTCCAGCGACAGGCGCTGAGCAGCCTTGGGAAAGCACCACGAAGACCCCGCAAGCGCTGCCTCTGAGGATGATCAATGTGCTCCCGTCGTCGCTCGCGAGCACGCCGCGCTGTTATCTGAGCGAAGGCTCTCAGATCTCCCTTGACGTGAAAAATACCTATTAAGGGCTAATGAGCAGAATAACACGGAACCTGATTGAGCTCGGATGTTATTTGTCATTCATCCTCCGCTATCACCGCGGTGGCATCTGTTGCCCCAGACTTTCCAAGTGTCTCGCGCTTTCTCAGCAGCGTTCTCAGTTTCTCGGGTGCAAGACTCAAGCTTTGGACAACAGCAAACCCAGTCAATTATGTTTTCACCCTGTCTGCTTTGAAAGCCCCGGAGTGTGCCTGGTGCGACCGCAGCCCTAGGAATGCAGGAGTTCATGATAAATTAAAAACAAAAGCACCATTATCCATATGGGACCTCGTGAGTGCTTCACATACCCGAGCAATTCCAAGCGCTCTGTGTATGGTTCTTACTCGGTTTTAACTCAATTTCTTTGAGATGCAAATCAGAGGGATTATATTCAGAGGCTGCATCAGAAAGTCTTTAATCCAAATGGGCTATAAGATTTATTTAGAAGAGCCAAATGTCTTGTCTGGGACAGAAGCAACTGAGCTGAACTGAAACAGATGGACATAAAGGAAATTAAGCAACTCTAATGGTCTTATCCAGAGTTCCAAAGTATTTGGTCTTCTGAAAGCTCTAGCTCCTGGAAGCACGTGATGAGATGGGAAGCTCAGGTTTCACTTAAAAACAGGCTTTGCAGTTCACTGGGAAAAACAATAATAATGTTTTTATGCCTCCTGTGTACAGAGAGAGGGCTGCCTTCCAAATTCTGACTCCTTAGCTAGGCTGACATCGTTGGATGAAAATGTATTGCACGGGGTTTTTGGATTCCTCGCTTTTATGACGGTGTCATTATTTCGGCCGTCTGGATTCAGATTTGGGAAACCTGATGCTAGCGATAGGGATCACAGCTAGTTTGTTTACTAATACAGGAAAAAAACATCCCTCGAGTCCGTTGAGGCTTTGCTCCCTGAAACATGCTGCTGTTTCTGATGGAGACTTACCTTTAGGTCTCTTCTAAGTCTGGGGTTTAACCAGGACGTCAGCAACGCAGGGCCAAGGTCACCTCTAGCTGTGCTGGATGCAGCAAACCCAGAGCGCACGTCTTGGATGCTGATAAAACGCGGGGCTGGAAACCTCAATAGATGAGGCAGTTCCCCGAGACCCCGTCCGTCTGTACTTCTTCTGAGGTCAGAAGGCTTGCAGCGGCAGAAGAGCCTTCCCTGGGATATTTGGATGAGTTTGGCCCCAGACAGACTGCGCAGACAGCAGAACAAGCGTGAGGACGAAATCCCTCCCACCCTACCGGAGCATTTCTGAACCGTGAAGATGGCTATAGCTTGGGGAGAAAAGTTTAGGTTTGAGTTGGTTCTACTATCTCCAGCTTTTAGGCTCTAAGTAATGACAAGGCGTGTTTAACATGAGTAAAAACTGAACGCATTTCTTAATGCTTTCTGAGGCTCTCAAAGCGCTGCCCAGTGGTCAAGGAGACCCCAGAGGCAAATGATGGATGAATCCGTCCAGTGGCCGCAGAGGCTGAGCGGGGAGGAAAGCCCTGTGTGCGCAGCTCCGGGCTGCTGCCTTCCTCCCGCGGCCAAGCAAAGCTCCTGGGGCTCGGGGTGCCCGGAGCCAGCGGGTGCTCACTATCATCTCTGCAAGCTGGGAAATCCTTTTGCAGCTGAAGCTCCTGACAATAGCTGGGAGAAGTCTTCCTACTCGCATCTAAAGGCAGCCCTCCTGAAGCCATCCCCTGCTTGGCTCGCAGAGTTAAGTATCCAGAGCAGAGAAACCTCACGTGTTTGTGCATTTGCCATCCTTCACCCCGGTGCATCTGAAAGTGCATTAAATAAAAGGTGAGAGAAGTGGGGAGAAGGGGAGGGAGAGCGAGGGAGTGAGCGTGAGAAGGAGCTCATCCATTACTATGCTGTGCACAAGGCAGGAGGTCTTGGCCTTCTGGTTTGAGTGCTTATTCCCCATAAAATACATCTGAGAGAAATCAATACAAGAAGCATGCAAGAACTTAAATCAAAGCACAAGGAAGCAGCACTCGGCGAATGGAGCGACCTTGCGGAGAGCTGTCAAAACCGGGGCCCTAGCCCTGCGAAGGCAAAACCTGCCAGAAAAAAACCCCTGCAGGGCTGGCATGCAGGCTTCAGGCTGGTGCGTGTTCCTTGGCACGGGGTTTGCACTGGGGAACGCTCTGATCTCCGCAGAGGAAAGCTACGTGGACAGGGTAGGCTGGTCATGGGCTGGGTAAACGGCGCGAGGGCAAGCTGCCAGGTTGCTCCTGGGACGGCAAGGAGAGCTGATGTGTTGCCTATTTAGGCTCCTCAAGTACGTCGGAGAAAACGAGGCGAGGGTGGCACCCAACTCTTGAGACACAGGACATGCTCCCTCCAGCCTTGGCCGTGCAGGACCTTGGCCCCCTGGAACGTGTACGTGGACCCAGAGCAGAGGTCCACCTCCACCAGGACCACGTCCTGCCAAGCCTCCCCGCTTGCCCACCACAACAGCTGAGGATGGAGGGCTGTCTCCAGCAGCCGGGTCCCCTCCTGCCGGATGGCTGCCTCCCACCGGGAATGGCCACCTTCGCACGCAGGTGCCGGCCGCCTGACCTTGGCGGCAGGTCACAGCGCCGCGCCGCAGACATCATAAATCCGCAAAGGTTTTCTCCAGTCAAGCTCCACCTCTGCAGACCGTGGGGCACATGTTCCCATGCTGGGAAATCTGACCCCTCGGTAGCCTGAGAGACAGGAGAAGCCTGGGTTTGGTGTTTTGAATAAGTGGCTTTTTATCTGAAATCCCTTTGGGAGCATGAGCTCAGTAACCAATGAAATTATATCTGTTGTTTCAAGCAGTGAAGAAAACTTGGCCTGATGTTTATTGAGATTTATGGCTTCCCTTGAGCTTAATTGTCTTTGGGAGCCCTGGATCTTTTTAACGGTTCAGCTAAGTGGTACTAAGAAGGATGGTAATGGTTTGAGCAGCCTGCCCCCTTAGCATATCTCTTTCTCTCACACAATTTGCTGATATTTGGGAAATAGAGCTGATACACTCCCCTCCTGAGGTCACAGTTATTCATTGGTGTGAAACTTCAAGAGACAAACCAGGTGTGAAAAGCTCCCAGCGAGTGTTTCCTTGGCGAGGCGTTGACTTTCCATCCACGAGGGCTGTGCTTTGGGGAAGAGGAGGAGGAGGATGTGTCCCTGCTCCCACTGGGGAGGGACACCCGGTCCCCTGCAGAGGCACTGCCATCCCCTTGCTTCGTGACCCCCTCCTGGATGCTGTGCTTTGTCTTCCTGGCCGCCATCAGCCCGGTGGCCTGGTGTAGACTCCTCTCTGGTCCTCAGCCACGGTGGCCTTTCCACTCCCTCCGCTGTGGGCTCTTGGTTGCGTGCAGCTCCAGCTGCGCATGGAATCATTAAGGTTGGAAAAGACCTCTAGGATCATCTAGTCCAACCATCAACCCAACACCACCATGCTTACTACACCACGTCCCAAAGTCAACACAGCCCAGCATCGCTTCCTGAGCTTGCCAGAGCTCGTCCAGGGGTGGCTGGTGGGATGAGTGTTGGGATCAACCTACGGAGATGCAATGGGGGTGCTGCGGGAGGAGGGCACCCCTCCTTTCTGTTCCTTGCACTGGTCTGAACTGGGAAGGTATTATATGGGCCGCAGGGAAGGAGCCTCCTACCCAGTGCGCACCCCACAGACACGCAGCTTGGTGCTGCCCGGCCATGGCCGGTCCCTCGGTGGAGCATTCTTGGCACTGGAGGGCTCTGACGAAGAGCTTGTCATTGGAAGAAAAACACTGCGTAATTATTCCTCACACGTATACTTCACACGTAATTATTCCTCGCCTCTGGAGCCTTTTCATCTCTTATCGGTGGTGACCCCTGTTGGTTTGTTATCTCTCCCCAGCCATCCAACGGAGCCGTAGACCTGTCATCGTGGGGAATGACCTTAACCTATTTACTCACCTCCACAAGATGCCGTGTCCGCTCGGCCGGGCGCTCGCAGCGGGGCCGCGGCAGCAGAACCCGGCCGCCCTCCGCTAGGAGCAGGGGATGCTGCGGCGGAGGTAATTACAACAGCCCGTTATGGTTCAGCAGGCACCTTCATTAATAAACCTCAGGTTTCAGAGGTGCCTAACTCGGCCATTCGAAACCACATCTGGCCGCAACTCCGCAGCTTGTCTAAGCTTTCAGCTCATCTCCGACTGCCTAAGCGGTTTACGGGACGAGCAGTAAACACAGTCTGTTTTGTTGGGCTTTTGCGTGCTTTAAGGCAAAGAAAGCAAACACACACTCGCTGGGCTAATCTCCTTGATGCAGAGCTGGAGGCTGAGAGCTCCTTCCTAGGTCATGCCAATGGGATTTTTATCTCTGGTATGGCTCATACAACGAGCGTGGAGATGTCCTGCCGTGCACGTGCGGTCTGGGCTCGTGGCACTTGTCAGGGCGTCGTTACTCTTTTGTGGCATCTCCAAATTAAATGAAGTTTAGATGATGGCGCTGGGTGCGTGGATGTCTCAGACCGTGTTCTTCCTGCTAATAATTTTTGCAGCCATGGACCAGGTCCAACCTCATTAGGATAAAGCCCCTAAAGAAGTTACACTGACATTTTCCATGGCCATAGGCAGCCAGGAGCAGAAGAGCCATGGTGAGTGTCCCATCGGAGCAGCGGTGGCAGCGTGGCCCCTGTAGAGATGCAGGATTTGGGCTGGAGATGCGCAAGGAGCCCTCCTGCCTCTGCTCCCCATGTACTGCTCTGCCCATGTATTTTTAAAACTCGACTCCAGCAGCAGGGTCCACCTTGGGATGGGCTCACCAGGGTTGCTGCTGGGTGGTAGCTCCTTCCTTGCAGCTGGGTGAATAAATTAACCTGCAGCCCACATCACCTCTGAGGATTTAAACATCTTCCCTAGCGCAAGCCCGGCTTACAGGAGAACGAGATGCCGTGGCGGAGGAAAGGATGGAGTTAAATTCTGCGGAGGTTTAAGCAGAGGAGATGGGGTAAGGAGACAAGTGGGGGGATCAAAGGGAGTGGGTAGACAAACCTCCAACTATAACCAGCCCCACCCGTCAACAAAACATCCCCTCTAATAACCCGCATCCCACCAGAGCTGAAAGGCAAGTGAACGCAAGCCCAGGGCTCCTCTGCGGGGGAGCTCCGGGGCAGGCAGCCCGACGGGGGGGGGTCAGGCTGCCTGGCTGCAAAGAGATTTGGGGAGGCCTGAGCTGCTGGTGTGTGATGTCTGGCTGGCTCCTGGGTGAGCTGGACCCTGCTCAGCAGCCTCGGACCACGCAGAGCCCTCCCATAGCTCTGGGGTGCAGGGGCTCGTGGTGGTGCAGGGAGCCTGGCCAGCTCCAGCCCTGCCCGGGGAGATGCCAGCAGCAGCGCCTGAAGCCAGGTCCTGGTGCTGGGGGCTTCCAGGTCCAGCTGAGGGGAGAATATGCCCAGCCCTTGGCGCTGCAGAGCGGCCACCCCTTCTCCTGCAGCCACCTTGGCTTCCCAAACCACCGAGAAGGTGATGGGCTTGGCACGGAGCTGCTACCCAGCCCTCCTAGGGGACATGTTTGTGCTCAGCCAACCTGCTGAGAGTGAGCTGAGTGCTGTGGGCGAGGGACAAACCCCTCCTCAGCATCCCAAACCTCTGCGTCCCCAGCGCGGAGCGAGCAGAGGCCACCTATGCGTTTCCCAGGTGCTGAGGGTGCTTTCCCACCCTGGGGAATTGAAGAGGAGGTGGCAGCTTTGGCTGTGGGTTGCTGCCGAACTCGCTGGTGGATTGCTAATGATGTTTGCGAAAACCCTGAACTGAGACCACACACAGGAGGCTCAGGTGAGCGATGTATCCCAGACCTTGAGGGTAGAAGGCGAAAATGCTTTTGCGCCTGACTCACCCGCTCTCTGCTAGCACTGGCTCATAATTACTGATTTTGATTCAGACAAAAGATTTATCTGCGTTCCAACATATGGAAAATGCTAGTGTAACCTGGTAGTGAAAAGGGGAGGCAGTGCTGCTACGTTGCCCACCGCCCTGTGTAAGGCTCGGGGAGCGCACGATGGACCAGAACCAGCTTCTTCATCCCAACTTGCGTGTTGCAGGTAGGGCTGGGATGAGCCCCCGACACCAGGGAGGGTCTGGTCACCCTCATCCCTGCACAGAACTGGCCACGCTGGAGGGAAATTTGCTTGCAAAAGGTGACTTTTGCAACAATAACCGTTTTTCTGCAGAGCTGCCCGGGCCGGCTGCGTCCCAGCTCTTTCTGTTTCCCGCGGCTCTGGGGACACCCTGTTGTCCCCGGGAACGTGTCTGGCCCCTTCTCCCACGGTCCCCATGCAGAAAGGCAGCTCTGGGGATGAAGACGTCTTGGGAGCAGCACGTTGGACCTGAAAGCGTGTTTGCACGGTTCCTCCGCTCCAGCACAATAGGTGCTGCACAGCGGGCCGGTCATGCAGAGCAAACAAGAAAAGCCTGCCGAAGAAAGGCACAAGCGAGTACAATCCCTGTTAGCAGGGTAGATTAAACCCAGAGCAGTGCCTGGGCTTTGTACCAGCGGCAGCCTTGGGCTATAAGCTCCCAGTGTGGTGGCAGAGGCTACAAAATCCCCAGCTCCTTCACGATCCCGTCCCCAGGAGGGCCAACCGAAGCCACGTGAATCCCCAGCCGTCCCCGGGGCCGTGCTGCCTCCTGCCCTGCCTGTGCCCTCTCCGAATGCCCTGCCTGTGCCACCTTTCCCCCTTGCTGCTCAGCCCTGCTGGATGCTAAGTGGAAATTTGCCCCTGTGCCAAGTGTTAAATACTTATCAAGCTAATACGGCGTCTTCGCGGAGGTGCGTACATGAGACAACATGTTACCGTAATTAACAAGCAGCTGGAGTTGGCACCAGTCGCTGCTGCAGCTGCTCCCAGCGGCTTCCAGCGCCTTTCCCAGGGCTGCAGCCCTGCTCCTCCATGCGATAGCGGGGGGAGAAGCCGGGTGATGCCTTGCAGGCTCCTTTCTCACTTCGGAGGGGATGGTTGTGGTTTCTGACCCGTGGTCTGCAGACCCCTGGAAGTCTGGGGGCTATTTCTGATCTGTGTTAGATGACTCAGATGAGTGGGTCCGTTCTCAGCAGGCAAACGCTTGTACAGGGGGATGAGGAGCCACTCGGAGAAGTTTTGGGGTGCACCGGTTTGGAGAGGTTTAGGAAAACCCACTGCTGGAGGAAAATGAGTCGTGGAGTGGTGGTTTGTCCCTGAGCTGCTGATGTGGCCACAGCGGCTCCCTTGGTTGGCTTTGCCACGGGAATTGCATCTGTGCAGGGTCCTTTCCTCCGGCAGAGGTGGCCACTGGGGTCCATGTGGTGGCTGCTGGGGACCGTGACACTTCTGGTGGCATCAATGCTGGAAAGAGATTGGGAGAAAAAGACCGAAGGGCTGGGGAGGGTTTGCAAACCCAGCCTTTGGGAGGAAGGCTGCAGGGCGAGCTTTGGATGGTGGGAAGCATTTGCAGGGTTTATCATCTGGTTGACTGTATCTTCACATTGCCCAGCCCCTTTTATCTGGACCAGTATGGATTAGCTCACTCATCCATCTACCCGCTCAGCCCTAAGCAGAGCTGCTGCACAAAACCTCCCCGTCCTTTTAAATTGCCTTGAGCTCCCTGGCTTTCCAACCCCAGAGAAGTCATCTCAGCAGTAGATGTTTGTACCATGACCTACATTGCTATTGGGTTTTAAATATATTTTTTTTTTTTTTTTTACTGTGCTATGTACTAGCTTCCCACATGCAAATTGCTCTGAGTGAACCATTTATCTGGAAAATAAAGGTTATGTTCTCAAAAGGCATTTAGTTCCCTTTCTGAATGATTGAGCGAGTTTTCCGCTGAGAAAACAAAGGTCTTTAACACAGTCCAAGCCAATGACAGGGAAAAAGTTCAGGTAAACCCCCTCAATTTATTTAACAGCCCCCCCCTTCCTCATTCATATTTACAAGATAAAAGGGGCTCCATCAACCCATTAAAGTTGAAATACATGTCCTGTCTTCAAGGAAAGCAAATCCCATCTGGCATCCCTGGAGGAATATAACCTTAACTTCAGCTTAATGCCACGTTAGGGTATCTTACAGATTCTGCCTGAGATTTACCTGCCTTAAAGGGAGATTTATTTCAGAAGTAAACAGGCTCATGTGACAAATCTCCTTCCACGAGCAACTTTGGCGAGGAGGTGCAGAGCATTTGCGATTTGCTGGTTCCCCGGTCTCTGCCCGGCCACCACGGGGCAGGCAGAGGGGACGGTCACACCGGGGGACCGCTGGTCCCTGCCAGGGGCTGCGATGCAGGATGCCATCGCGTGTCTTGGGAGCTGTGGGACGGACCCAGCCCAGGCAGGCTTGGGTCCCACCTGCAAACCCAGCTCCCCGCCGTGGGAGGGAGGGTCCCGCAAGGGGCCCGTCTCACCCCCGGCTGCGGATCCGAGTAGCCGCAGGCTGGGGTGGGAAGATCAGAGCCCGTATCGGGCTCGTTTTCCCTGTCTCGCAGCCCATCCCGGGGCACCCAGCGCAGCTCCCAGAGCAAAGACATTCCCATCCGCCCCCACAGCCACAGGCCCCCGCCTGGGCTCCAAACCTGCAGGGCATCGCATCAAGGGAGATGTTTTTAGGGAAAGGCAGGTCCGGCATCTGCCAACATCACCGAGGTGCTTGCACTTGGGAAATCAGAGAGTTTTCAGCGGCTGAGATTAGTGCTGCCGCCGCCTTCCAGCAGCCCCATCCCAATGCTGCCCGTTTCCCTCATCCTCCTCCGCCGCCTTAATGCCAACAACTGCGAGCATCTCTCTCACATGTAGCGTAGCCTTGGGGACGTTGCTGTTATGGCAGAGATTGTTCTAAAAATACTGCCAGCGGCTGGGGACCGGAGGTCTGGGTGGTGCCTCGTGTCGGACGTACCCAGGTGACTCCGTCCCAAATAATACCCTGCACACGTGGTTCTCCGGGGCAGCAAAAAGAAAGAGGGTTTGGGGTAGAAATCACAGCTTCCCCTGGTCTATTAAAAAGCTTTCGAGGCTGCGGGGTCACGGGGACCGCAGTGTCGTGCTGCTCATCCGAATGGAAAGCGTGTTTCTTTCTGTACAGAGCTACCTGGAGGTACTCTTTGGTAGCAATTGATTTATTATTATTGCTGGTTTTATTGATATTCATAAAAATTATGAAGGCTTTCTAATTACTGAATGGATCCCACATCCTTTTAGATGTACAAGAGTATTTTTAAAAGTCACGGGGCTGAGATATGAGAACCCTGCGTGCGGTTCCCTGCTTGCCTGTGCCTTGGGTCGTAGCTGTAGCCCTTCCTTCAGACCTTGCCTCTACAACAAACACAAACCTGCCAGGGGGACCCCGATCAAAAGCCGCCGGCGGATTTTGAATCAGTGCTGCTAATGCACAGGGGCTTTGGGGCCAGGGAAGGGCAGGGCCAGCCTGCTGTCCCCTGTTACCGACCCGCAGATCATCGGGCTGTTGATGTACACGCTGTTCAGCCTGAGAACGAGAGGGCAAGTCAGCTGCAGGTGGGTGAAACCTATCTCCTCTCTACTTAACTGGCCTGCCCGACTGGTTTTTTTTATGATTATTTTTTATTCTGTCTCCAGTTAGGCAATACACTTGCCTGTTAGAAATATTGCCCTGGGCTGCCAGCTCAGCGAAGGAGAAAAGCGGGTGTGTGTTACCGAGGGAGGACGGGGCATCGCCTCCCTCCCTGTCCCCTTCCCCTCCCTGGGCTGCATCCACCCTCGCTCTGGTGAATCTCTGCCATTCGGGATGAGCATCCTTATGGGGGGGGTTTCTTAGGGGTCACTCGTGACCCCCCTCTCCGCAGCGCTCTCACGCCCTGAGCATCACTGCAGCGGGTTGCTGGACCGGAGTGGGTGAATTTAAGCCCAGTCGGTAGTTTGGGATCATTAACCATCAAGGTGCCCCTGGGAAGAAGCAAAAGGTATTTGGGAAAATTTGCTAACAGACTCTAATGACTTAATAATCCCTGCCGGAGAGAGCACGGCAGGTTATGTGAATGTCAAGTTTGTTTGCTTTGCCGAGAGCTGGCTGCTGGTTATGTAATTGGACCTCCTTCACGGGGGGGAAAAAGGGGGAAGAAAAAGGAAAGCAGGCACCCGCTTCCACGCTGGGATGTGAGTAAGCGGGAGCGCAGGGATAGGTGTTAGCTGGGAGCCCTGGCAGCCCCGGGTGGGCACAGCCCTGCTCGGCCGCCCACCCTGCTGTGTTGGGGGAGCGCAGAGCCCAGCACAGCTTTGCCCCCCCAACCCTTTGGGAGAGGGCGAGTGGCAGGGTCGGGGTCTCGCAGCGTGGCCAGGGGGGGATCGGGGTCCAGCTGGAGCAGCGGGTACCAGGGCAAGATCACTGGAAATGCCACTGCCAGCAAAAGCAGCCGAGAGCCCATGTAGCACAAGGGGTCGATGTTAGTTCGTGCCTGCCGCGCTGGTACGTGCTGCAGAGGAGGAGGGGGCTGGATGGGCACGGAGGAGACGCGCGTCCCCGAGAGAGCTGCCACACAGCACGAGCCCTTATCCCTCTGCCAGACGGGGTCTCTTCTTGTTGCTCTGGCTCGCCAGGTTGTCAGTCTTGATGTAATTCTTGATTTGGGGAGGCTGGGCTGAGACCTCTGCTTGGTGGTCCTTGGAGGTGATGGCTGAGGTGGCTCTGAGCTCCCAGCTTAATAAGAGGGAGCATCCAGCCTGGGCTCACAGCGAGAGCTGGGGGGGAGATAGGTGTCCTAAAAGCTTTGGCCCTTCTTGGCCAAGGCTGCCCAGAGGGGGAAAGCTGTCCTGTTTTGGGGAGGCCATCGGGAATGGCTCTACTTCGCGGTGTTCAGGGCTGAGCGAGGTTCGTGGTTTGCTGAATACTGGGGGCTTTCCTTGAAGACGAAGGAAAGTCAGGGCTGTTAAGCTGTGGCATGGTTTTAAACATGCTTTGCATTAGCTGGCACAACCCACGGCACCGCTATGGCCTGACCCACTCCCCGTTGGGGTCCGACATCCTCCTTGGAAGCCAAAACAAAGCAGGTGGGTGCTGGACCCTTGCTCCCCATGGCTGAGCCGGGGCGTACGGGGAGCGCCGATGCTTTCCCCATGAAAGCAAGCGCCCGGGCTCCTGGGGTGCAGGCTGCCGCCTTGCAGCCCCAGCGCCGCTCCTCAAGCTCCGACTTGCCTGCCATCAATACTGTTTAAACAAGCACATTCGCAGATGTAGCTCCAGGCCAAGTTGTGGGGCAGCCGGGAAGGAGCTGCCGCAGCCTGGCTCCAGACCCTTCTGCGGGAGGTCTGGGTGGTGGGTGCGTGGGTGCCGGCGGCATCGCGTGCCAGCCGTGGCTCTGCCCCAGGGCTTTCCTCCGCACCTGTGGCCACTTTGAACCCGAGCCACGGCCAAAAGATGCCAGCGGTGCGGGCGAAAAACACGGGAGCGCTGGGGCTGGGGCGGGCGTACGCCCGTTTGTACGACCACTCCTCCGTCCTTGCTTTTGGGGCAGGCTGCACATCCCGGCAGAGACACACGTCCTTGCAACAGTGGCGTCCTGGGGTCTTCCAGGTGAAACAGAGCTGCAGTGCCAGGCTGGCTTTTCTACCACCTTCCTCCCTCCTGCTTTCTGTCTGGTTTCCCAGGCTGATGGGTTGCAAGAAATTTGGGGAGGATGCAGAGATGGATGGCCCTGGGCAGGGTGCTCCCTGGGGAGCAGCTCCTCCGGAGGCACCCATGTGGAGCACCCAGCTTTCCTGCTGGGAAGCCGTTGCGACTGCGAGGGAGAGTGCAGGTGGCTCCGGGAGTGTGAAACGCGCTCCTCCGAAAAAAAAAAAAAAAAAAAAAAAAAAAAAAAAAAACGAAAAGAAGAAAAAAAAAAAAGACAGACAGAAAAGAAGAAAAAAGGAAAAGGCTTCTGAAGCTTAGAGCTGGATATTTATACACTTGACATAAAGGATATTTCTGCATTGAAGTAATAAGCGTGACTCAGTAAACCAATGGGGAAAGGGTGTTCCCTTTGCAGCAAAACCTCAAAAGATCAAAGAACTTCTTGAGCGGTTTAACATTTCGAATGTTAAATGAATCGGGTTCCCCTCCCTTCTCCCCTTCACCCCTGCCTTCAAGTTTTGAAAAATAAATGGTTTGATTTTAGCTTGGAAGGGAGAGTTTTGGCAACTCCGGGGAAGCGTGGTGCTGGCCGGTCTGGCGTGCGAAGGTCATGGGCATGCGTGCGCGTGGGTGTGCAGGACCCGGCCGCCTGCTCGGTGGACGTCAGCTCTGCTCGGGACGGGGATGTGCCATGACCTTGGGGCTTCCCGTTGGCCAGCTGAGGTCGTGCTGGTTTATGGAAACTGGCTTTTCCCTCGCTGTCACCTTCCAGACCCACTCCAACCTTGTCCTACCTGCCTGGGCTGGGGACCATCCTGAGCGCCTGCCAGCGTAACGCCGAGCAGGGGGACGGTCCCGTTTTGGACCTGCAGCTTGCAGATACCATGGTCCTGCAAATGATAGCCCGGCGTGCTCTGGCAGACCCTGCAGCCATGCGTGGCTGCAGGATGGGTCCGGGCATCCCTGGCTGCAGAGCAAGGGGACCGTGTACCGGGAGTGGTGTCCCGGCACGCCGAGCCTCTGCGCTCTGCCCAACTCAGGGGCAGGCTGGCTCCAGGCTTTGGGCAAAGCTGAGCATCACCAGATTTCAGTGAGTTCTTCCCTTGGGAGAAGTGAATCCTGATATTTTTGTGCGTACAACCAGCATGGGGAGATATTAGGGGCAGGTCCCTGTCCCCTGCCTGCACCCAGCGGCAGGCGCCTGGGGCTGCCGTGCCGGTGGGAACGCAGCGGCAGGAATTCGCCAGGGAGGGATCGAGCCTTGTCGGTGGCTCTCGGACACATGTGCATTTCTGGGATCGATAGGCTGGAGTAATATATTGCACCGAGATAACAAATCACTTAGCTTATTGGGTCTTAATTAAGCCTCTTTTATCTCCATGACAGCCACACACCTGGGCTATCGCCCGGGCGAACCGTAGCTGCGGCCAAGCCGTGGGGACGCCGCGCCAGAGCCGGGGGATTGATGAGCCTCTGCTGGGTGGAATTACCTCATTGTGTTTGCAGCGCTCGGGGCCATCGATCTCCTGGCTCCCCCGTCCCTCCGTCCCGGCACCCAGAGCACCGGCCGCTGCCCCCTCCTCCCGGCGCCTTGCGGGCAGGGGACGTGGGACCCCCCTGGTCAGGTTAGCCCGGGTGCAGGTAGATGGACTGGGGGAAAGCTGCCCCGTTCGGCCTCCTGGGTAATAGATACAGTTGTTATAGTCCCTGACAGCGCGAAATGAAGACCTACATCACCATAATGTATTGTCAGCCTGCAAGCACACTGCGGCCCCCGAGATGAATGAATGCAATATCTCTGTGTACGAGGGGGAAGGAAGGGAAGGGGGTTTTGCCGCTGCCGCTGGGCTCTAGGCTGGAAGGCAGAGCCGCCGCTTTGTGTGGCTGGAGGAAAAAAAAGGCATTTTTTTATTGGTGATGGGGAGGTTGAGGGTGTCCGATCCCCGCGGAGCCTGTGACAGATACACTCCGTGAAGGGGAGCGCTTAACAAACGCTGAAATGCTCCTGTGATGAGTTCATCCAGCGATGAAGTAATCTTGCCCCTGCGTTCCTGCCAGCTGAGGCAGCAGGGCAATTTACTGCTCTGGGGCTAGACAGATCAACACCCATTTCGGCTCATGTAACCCAAGAACGGAGAGGAACCATCCGAACCAGGGAGGCTTATTCGACTGGAAACGCGCGTCCCCAACAATAGGAATCTAAAGCACGTCTTGCGTTTCGTTACTCGAAAGTAGGACAGTTTTTACTCTGAAGTGTGACTGCTGGTGTACTGCCTCGGAGTGAAGTAATGAGAGCTGGGAGTTGCAGCGACGTACAGCTGAGCAGCCAAGTCCTGCAGGACCCCCTGGTTCTGTAGCAGCCACCCTTCTTTAGGTTGATGCTTAAATCCTTCTCCATCTTGGGCTGCGGCGAGGACTCACCCTGCCTGGCAGGCACAGCCCCGCGAGAGGCAGCCCTCCATCTCTGCTTCGCACCCTGGCACCTGCGGCAGGCTGGCAGCCGCGCTTCCGACACCAGAAATGGTTGGAAAGTAGATAGATATTCCCGAGTTCAGGTCCCAGCATGGCCCTAGGCTTATTTTGTGACCACGGGCAAAAATTGCTTATGATTTCTCCCTTTGCCAGCATACGAAATGGCAATGGCCCTATCCAGCCTCCCTTAACGATTTCTAATTCTTGCAAGAGCAGTTGCAAGGTGCTGAGCGGGGAGCGTGCTGCAGCATGGCAGATATTGCACGTTTGCAATATTTAAAACAAGAAAATAAGGTTCTGTGCTGGAAGACAAGCAGCCCATAATTCATCTTAGTGTTAAACAAAGTCCAAAGTACTCACGTTACACAAAACCCAACTGAAGGGCAACACCCTTCTACTGTTCCTGAGTTTTCATGACTATTTACAGGTTTTTGGATAAACATGAGAAAGTTGATATAGGAACTGCCAAATCCCATAAACTGTCGGTAAAACCTTCCTCCCCAGACTAGCCCAGCTGGGGCACATGGTGTTGTTAAAGCCATTCACAACGGGGCTTCCGCGTGATGGACCCGTTCTCGGTTGCTCGTGATCTTTTGCAGCAGGTAGGACAGGATTCCCCTCCACGCCGTGGCACTTTGGTTTTGGGGCTGTGCTCAGCCTTTGGTTTCTCCTTCCCAAAACCTTCAGGCAGAGCTACAAGAGTTGCTTTGGGGGGTGCTGGGGTGGCAAGGTGTGATGGGCAGGGGCTGAGGAGGGGCAAACACCAGCCCGATCAGCTCAAACAGCAAGATTAGCCATCGATGCCCAAAGCGATGCCGTTTTGCCCAGGAGGTGCAAACCCAAACAGCCTTCACACCACGGCAGAGGTGTCTGCTAGCTCCTCACGTAAATACTTTCTAGCCTGGTATCACGAACAGCCAGCGAGCCATGCCTGCTGCTATTGCATTAGGCACCAGGCACGTGGCCACCACGCGACTTTTGGCATCTCCCTCTCTTTGCTACCGAACTCCCCGTCCCTCCCCAAGCACAGGCGGCTGCCGGAGGGACACCGCTCTGCTTTTTTTTTCTTGGCCGTTATTGTTGCTCTGAGATTTTTCTCTGAAAGGTTAGGCCAGGCCTCACGCTGGCGTTCAGAGCCCGTCTCCGTCGCTGATATATGATGCCCTTGTAATCTCCAGTGACATAAATTTTGCTCCTGTTTGTCTCCCCGTGTCATATCCTTCTTGCGCCGTGTCTGTTATTGTGTCTAGCGTTGCCGTTGTGTTTCAGCATTTTCCGTTGTTTGTCTTCTTCACCTGAGGATGTCCATTATGGGATGTAACAGCTTTAATAGCTTATAAATGGGAGACTGGGGAGCGGCTTCGGGGAGTGCTGCTCACAGCAGCCACCATTCGAGAGTGGCATTTGCCAGTACTCAGTACCTAAACTGGCATCTTCCCTCCCAACTTTCTTTAAAGCCCAGGGACAAATAGCTCGTGGAAAGCTGTCAGCCCTTGTTGGAGGTCAGGTTTGTACCTGCTGGGATTTGGAGCTGGTGTGAGTGGGCTGGTAGCTGGGACGGAACGTGGTGGGGCTGAGAGCGGATGAAGGCTCCTCTCTGCTCCCAGCACCCATCTTGGGTTTGTCCCTGTCCCCGCTGCTGATCAGAAACCTTGAAACAGAGCTCGAGATATGCAGCTTCACCTCCCAAAATACTTCCCTGGGCACTGGAGTGCCTGGAGGGAGCTAGAGCCGAGGCTTGGCCCCTGGAAGCAATCGTTCGACTTTCCCGCATCAGCACCTCTCCGGAGCAAAGCGCCGCGCAACCAGGATCTAATTAAGCGGGCTAATCTGAAGGAGGTACTACATCTCCATGGAAAACTGCTTCAGTTTGGCTTCTCTGAATAATAAACAAAGCACTTGGGCAGATGATAGGGCATTTAAGTGTTTACTCTTCAGAGCATTAAGTGCTAAATTTGTTTTTAGCTCCCTTATGAAAAGCCCTTGCAGAGTAAAAGCACACAAGGGTCTCAGTCATCCCTTGCAGCTTTCCTCCAAGCCTTCTGCGTCCAGCGGAGAGCCTGGCTGTGCAGCTGCCCCAGGGGGACGGCCAGAAGCACCGATCATTAGTATCACAAGGAAACCACTGAGGTTTAATCTGCTGGCGAGGAGCAGGGGCTAAACCAGAGCCAAGCCCCGGATCCACCCATGGGGATGCTGTGCGTGGAGCCAGCCCGGGCAGGGGGCTGTCCTCAGTTAGTCCAGACTAAGACGGGCATCCACTTCTTTTTTTTTAATCCATTCCATCAATCGCTTAGTGTAATAAACCCCCTAAATGGAAAAGATGGAGGCAAAAACCTCCAAGAGAGCCAGAGCACAGAGCTCATTTCCCCCGCCTCCTCCCCTTTGCTGTGCCGCGGCTGTTTCGGCGGCTGGTGTTCAGGCTCGGGATGCAGGACCCGAGCAGAATTTGGCTAGAGGAATGTGGAAAGGGAGAAAAAAAGGCTGCCGGGATGGCTGCTTCGCACTCGCAGGTGTGTAGGGGTTATCCCACCCCGCGCGAGGCTGCGATGGGATGTACTGCCCACATCTGGCCACCGCTGCCCGCTGGGCCCAAAGACCACGTAGGGAGGGCTTCAGGGCTGAACTCGCTGCTGGAGCTATAGAAACGGAGCACAAAAACCAACAAAACAACTTTCCATTTCTAAAGCTTGAAGGAGTTTGCACCCCACCGTGCCAGGACAAAGGGAGAATTAGCAGCCAGCAAAGAGAAAAACAACACAAAGCCACATCACAGCGTCAAGAAGCCAAAAAGCCTTTTTCCTCCTTAAAACGCAGGTACAGCTGAAACGACTCTCGTTCTCTATGCGGAGCCCGATGCGGTTCAGCTCTGCAGCACTTTGCATTCGTCTGCGTATGCCTGAGCTGAGCTCTCCCTGCTGCTGCTTCAGCTGTGATTTTTTAAGCCAGTTTTGACACATCAAAACCGATGCGGAATGACTCAGAAGTTTTCAGACAGAGCTTTCTCCTTGCGGAAGGGGAAGGAGGGGGTGCGCGCATATTTAGCAGCAGCAGCCTCCTTTAAATCGACCTTTTTTCAGGAAGAATACTACGGTTTAGGCAAATTTGGGATGTGTCTGAACATGCTTCCCCTCCGCATCATGGATTCAATTACAACGCCACACTTTGCAGATTTCTGTTAAATTTTAACTCATTTCGCAGGAGTTGCATGAACTTTGCCTGACATTTGGAAGCAGGCAACTTGTGTCATCGGGTTACGCTCACACTTATCTCTGCAAACATATCCTTGTACCCAGACCAGCACCAGCACAGCCGCCTTTGCTGCGGATGGCATTAATTGAACCTGAAATGTGCTTTCCTCCGGCGTTATGCTCCCGCCTGCTTGCGGAGCGATGTGGGTGACCCTGTCCCCAGCCCGGCAAGCTCAGCAGCAGTGAACGCGGTGGCTGTGTGCGTGGGCATGTGCGTGGGGTGGCCGGCGTCTGAGCGTGGAGGGGATGGGGACGGGGGCAGCGGAGGGGTGAGGGGCAATGAGCGACGGGTGTGTGGTCTTGCTGTGAGTTTTTGGTGAAGGGCAATGCTGGTGCCATGAGAAGGGAAAGACTTTGAGATGATCCTATTCCCCCGCAGCCTCTAAATTGCAGGGATGCATCTGCAGCGAAGACAAGCGGGTGCTGCTGGTGGCCCCGAACCACATCTCCCGGGGAACCCTGCAGGTCCACGGCAGCAGGGGTGGGGAAGGACCCCTCTCCTGTCCCCAAAGCCTGGCAGGGACAGTGTGGTCGGGTGACTCCTTCAGGACCAGCCAGCCGTGCTGGCCGTGCCCTGCTCTCCTCCGTCGCATCGAGCCATGAAAACCCAGCGCTGCACATCTCCTTTAAGCAGCAGGTCCTTGAGATGGCTAAAAATCAGGTCTGATCAAAGCCTGGCTCCTCTCCTAGTGCCGGGGGTTGGCAGGGGGAGGGGGAAATATTAAAATCCCAAGATCAGTCAGTCGCTGGTTCTTACTTCAGCTGCAAGAAGTGACCGGCTCTGCTGATCAAAGGCCTTGCCACTGTTGTTTTAAAGGTGACATTAACATTTAAGGAGCTTTTGAAAGCCCTGGCTTGCAATAAAAAGCCAGACACCCAGTCACAGAGCAGCTCAAACGCAAGTTTAATGATAATGAAACAGCCTTTTGTTCTTAAACTCAAAGAAGAACCACAAACCTATTTATAGTGTTTATAATAAAGACTGTGAAGCCTTTTACACATAATCCAGCAAACCGATACCTGCAAGCCATGGTGTTACCCAACGATCCCCAGAGCGTGCAGAGCAGGCTTTTGTGCATGCTTCTCCCCTCGGCTTGCAGGCACAACCGCCACCTTTCCTTCCGATGATGCCAGGCTTCGACCAGCGCCGTGGGCACCACGTGGATGCCTCCGCCTGGTTGCGAGCCTGTGCCGAGCCGCGCCGCTGGCCCGGGACTCGTGAGCGTGTCCCCAGCTGGGGTGGCACGGCATGGCTTGTCAAGGCATGGTGTGGTACAGCTTGGCACGGCATGGCTTGGCATGGCACGGCAGGGCTCGGCACGGCATGGTTCGGCACGGCATGGTTCGGCACGGCATGGCACAGCCCTGCCGCTCATCCCGTTCAGGACTTGCACCAGCTCGGAGCCTCCTGATCCAGGACAGCTGTATTTTTGGGCCCAGCTCATGTACGCCGTTAGCACAGCAGGCACCACACCTCCGTTTTATGGCAGCTGAAATCACCGCTTTTCCTCCTTCCTCCCTCTCTGCAGCCGTGTGTCGCTCCCTGCACCCACCCAAACTCACCCTGGACTTATCCCTGCTGCAGACATGGACCTGGATGACCAGGGCTGCGGCTCCCTCCGCTCTCGGAGCCAGATCTCCGGAGAACAGGGTGCATTTTAGCAGCGCGGTGCGGGAAGCCATGCATGCAGTGCTGGGGGGGCTTGGTGCACGCAACGACCAGCCTTCTCCTGGCACTTCATTTATAAATAGCCTGGAAATGAGAGCTGGGTAGATAGGAGCCGTGGCCGGGTAAGAAAATCCCCCTCTCCCCGCACTGGTTCTGGCCGTATTGTCTCTCACTGTAAAGCTCTTTGCTTTATGGCTCCCAGCCCTGCGCCGTTTGCTGTATTTTACCTTGCAGCTCCAATAAAGGCAATTGCACACACGTTCCTTATCGCACGCAACTGGAAATATCAAGCAAAATTCCCCATTCTGCAAAGTCCTGGAGAGCCTCTGCTTTACTGTACAAACACGTTTTTATGACGGCGTGTTACATCAAAGATCTTTTTTTACTCCTCCTCACCCTCCTGGATGTGGTAAATAGCGCTGAGTCCTGATCGCACGCATTCCCTGAGCATGGAAACAGCCAGGGAGCTGAGCAGGAGCAGCAAAGGGGGGTTTGTTCATTTGGTTTCTTAAGGGCTTGGGCCAGGCAGGTCAGAGGTCCCAGCAGAAGAAGGCGCAGAGGATCGATACCCTGCAATGCTGCTCCAAACCCCTCCTGCCCGTGGCGTTATCCAAGCGGGAATTCCCTCTCCTGCCTCTTGCAGCGGCGACCCAGGATTATTATTTCTGTTTTCCAGAGGGATGCGCAAGCGCCCCGCTCCAAGACCCCGCTCTGCCCGCTGCCCTCTGCCTCCCGCGCCCAGCCGGGAGCCGGGATGCTCCCCGGGCGGGATGCTCTCAGCACAGCGGTCATTGTCTCGGAGCCCGAGCGGGGCGCGCGGATCTCCCCTTTGATTTCTGAGGGTACGGATATCCAAATAAATTAGCAATGGGAATGTGCGGGGGTGGGGGAGGCAGGCAACGGGAGAGCTGGCAGGCTGGAAGTGACCCAGACCCAGGGAACAGATGCAACTCATAACGTTAATGAGTTTTTTTTCCCCCCTCTCCCCAAAGGCACTGCACTCTTGAGAACGGGGGGCTTTCTATCCCATGGCAACACCAAGAGGGGAAAAAATGGGCCTGGCTTTTATTTCATTTTTTTGTCCTTTACAGGAATCGCAGGCAAACAAAAGCCCTGAACAGATTTATCATTTTTCTTTCTCCCCCACCCCCTCCTTTTCTTTCCTTTTATATTTTTTTAAAATAGGGTTAGAGCAAGATGGATGGTTCCCCAGGCCCAGGGAATGAGCAGATCGAGGCAACCCTGTTGTCTCTGGCATCCCATTAAGCCAAGCTCTGGGAGGAGGCCGCCGTAAGACTTATTAAATTTGCCCCAGCCCAGACCCCAAATGCCAGCCCCGGCGCAGGGCTGCCCCGGCTCGGCCACCTGAGTCCCACCTCGCCGTCCTCCCCAGTGCCACCACCGGCACCTCTCCCGCATCCCCCCCAGGACCCCGATCCGGCCCCGCTCTCTCGCTCCCCGCATCAGCCCGGGAAGCAACTCCATCCGTTCTTGTCAGCCGAGGCCGATTCGTCACCGGCGGGGTGACAAGCGGTTGTATGGCTCTGTCAGCCCATCACTGGCGCGGGCTGGGCCCCCTGCGGCAAAGCCAAGGGTCCCCCCCAAGGAGGGGGCTGGGGGCAGCGGGGGGGGGCACGGCCAGCCCCCGACCTGCCCCTGACCCGGGGGCTCCTGTGGCTGGAGAAGTGGCAGTGGAGAGGGAAGAGAAAGGGAAAAAGAGGTGAAAAAAGGAAAAAAAGGGGATAAAAAAATAATTTGAGCCCTATGGAGTCCGCTGCCGGCGGGCACGGGCGCAGGCTCAGCTGGGGGGCAGGCAGGGAGGATGCTGCCCCATCCCTGCCGCCCGCCAGCGCCACGTTAGCACAGTTATTTCCACTTTAATACTTAACAAGGATTTAAAACCCTTCTGTAGTCAGAGTTTGTTCTCAGCGATAAATTTTGAATAGCTTATAAATTATGAACACAACGTGGTGTCTCTGTCTGGGAGGAAGGGCCGGACCCGGCCTGACGTTACGGTGGTGTAAAGCCGGCGTGGCATCGCCGGCAACGAGTCTGGCAGGTCGGCGTTCCCGGGAGACGGATCTGGCCCGCCGTGCCTGGATATAACATTACTGTGACGATAGTATCATATCGCACGGCAAAGCACAGTCACGTCTGCTTCATGCCTCCCGATAATAATCACCCAGGATGCAAAAATCACAGGACGGAGTTACAGCCGGACGGAGAAATGCACATCATCTCCCCCTCCACGTCTGTATGTATGTGTATATATAGATACGGATATACAGATATATATAGCCGCAAACACATGCGCTCGTATGCACGGAGAATATGCTCACGCTGAGGACGAGAGGGGTCAGATTGCCCATCTCCCCTTGACAGCCACCCCCCCATGCCCCCCTCCCAGCCAAACACCCAGGCGTCGTGCAGGGGACTGCAAACTCCGGCTAAAATCCCTGCAAATGGGGAGCTCCGGCTCCCGCAGAAACACCTCGCAGCCGCTCTTGGCTGTGGGACCGGGAGGGGATCCACGGCGAGAAAAAGCCTGGCTGGAAGAGATGATTTCATCCACCCGGTGAGAGAAACAGCGAGCGTTTCCGAAAGCCACAGGGGTGTATACGATGGGCCTTCCTTACTTTTTCCCTGGCACACCGTAGCAAGTCGGTAATTAGGTTGGAGCATCGCTCCAGCTTTATTTCAGTGCACCGATGTCCAATAAATGCGGATGAAGTTCGTATGCGTGCCCGTAGTATAGAAAGGCTGTAGGAAACCGGCCAGTTTTCACTACATTAATTCATAAAGCAGGTCATGCTGGCCTGGCCCTTTACCTCACTTGTTATTTCTATTTATTAGTAATATTGATGTTTCAACCAGGGATCAGGACCCTATCGAGCCAGCTTTAATATCAGAAAAGATTTAGCAGGGGAGAGCTCCATAATGAAGCAACAACCCCGACGCCGCGCTCTTACACAGTGCAGCTCACAAACACTATTATTATTTGCAATAATGTTTTATTTTGCGTTTCGCTTCCACAGCAAGCCCAGCATCTCCGATTACCCCGGCTTGGCCACGTAAAACGCACCGCCGCGCGCTCGTCGGCAGGTTATTTAAAAAGCCTCGTCAGGACTGAGAACTGAACAGGTCTAAACGAGCACCGGTTCGCGTTGTGGAGCCGCGGCGTTAACGGGCCAGGGACCCGGCTGGTGTAATTAGGTGCTACCGAGCTCTGCCAATCGCCCCGGTGGGAGGTCTGGCAGGGCTGCCTGCGCTGGCAGGGCTGCGGGCAGCGGGGCAGGAGCAGGGGCCAGGGCAGCCCATCGCGTACGTGGGGCTTGCTCTGCACGCGGGTGGGTTTTCCCACCTTTCTCCCCTTTTTTCTCCCCAGGCTTCGATGGTTTCTGCCGTCTCCCTGCTGAAGCTGCAGCACTCGATGGAGAAACTTGAGCACCAACAAAATGCTGGGTAAACCTGAGCGATAGGTGCAGATCCACGTATAATCTGGGAGCGCAACGCAGCCAGCAGCCGCGTCGGCCAGCGCGCACGTCTGCCAGCGCTGGAGGACGGAGCCCTGCCTGGCGTGGGGTGCGTGCGGCACCCCCGGGACTGGCACCCCGCTGGGTCTCGCTTTGCGGGCAGCGAAGGTATTTAGGCTGCATTAGGGAACGATCACATGCTATGAATGCCAAAACTAATTTTTAAATGAAAACCACTTGGGAGCGATACAAAGCCTAGAACCACATCTAAACCAGCTTCAAATTCATCGCCTGCTGAGATGCTGAGCACGAGCCAGTCCTCAACCTTGAGCGATCCGTTTAAAGC
Organism: Balaeniceps rex; assembly: GCA_013401315.1. Lineage (NCBI taxonomy): Eukaryota > Metazoa > Chordata > Aves > Pelecaniformes > Balaenicipitidae > Balaeniceps > Balaeniceps rex. The sequence goes on along the minus strand of VYZW01037435.1, from coordinate 88,552 downwards.
CAAGATACACTTAACCAGGGCTCGTCTGGCAAAAACTCCTGGAACTATTGATCCTTGAGAAAAAGCGGTCAAGGGAAATAAAACTGCCCCGGTTATTGTCTTACCATGTTCTCTATCACAACTGCAAAACTCTAGCAGCGGAAGCAAGGACAGGCCCATCACTCCTGCCTCCAGCGGATCTCCCTCGGTGGTGGCTGAATTGGGTTCTCTACGTAGAGCACTCGTGTTCCACCAAGCAGGCAGGACCTGTATGCACGGTGTTACCTCTGGGTTTTTATTTTCATAATTTCTTTAGGATGAAGAATTTCCTAGCGCACGGTGGACCAGAAACTCCATTTCTGTGGCGCGCACGACAGCGGGATGGAAAACTGCTTCGAGCAGCATCAAAACCAGATGTTCCCAAAGAGCCGAGGGAAGATGTTACCTGCCCTGCTCCTCGGCCCGTGGCTGCGACGTTTCAGTGCCAAATGCTCTGAGGCTGAGGCTGAGCTGGGATCTATTGCGTTCACAGAGCAGAGCTGTGCCGGGGGGGTACAAACCCCTGCGGGTCCCCTGGGAACTGGGGTCAGCACAGGGGGCTGGGAGAGATTTCAAGACATTTCGGGAAAAGACTCTCTCGAAATTCCAACCTTGCTCGCTAAGCAAGACCTCAGGGGTCGGATCCTGCTCTCGGTGACGTTGCTGCGAAAGCCGAGTAAATCTGGGGGACTCAGCCAAGGTCACTTCAGGCTGGGAAGCGATGTCCGATTTCCCATCGCGTAAATGGCAGCAGGATCTGCCCCCCCTCTCCTGCAACGCTTCTCTTCATCCCCCCTTCTGCCATCTCTTTCGAAATGTTTATGTTGGATTGTCTCACGATTTACACTGGAAATCCGTGCAACGCGTCTCTCTTGTGGAAACGTGCAGTGTCAGCAGCTGGTGATCCGAAACCCCGGCCGCATCCTGGAAAACCCGGTACTGAGAGAGGGAGGCACGAGTGCTCTCCCAAAGCAACATGAAGCACCTTCGGGGAGCGTTACAGGACCAGGGCTGTACCGGCAGGATGACAGCGAGCCGTGGCAGCGGGGCTTGTGCTGCCGGACCCGCTCGCAGCATCCCCGGCCGTCGCATGGGCTGTGCAACCGCAGCCCTCCGTGTCTGCACCTTTTGCATGTGCAACAGAGCCAAGTGGGGATTTTCTGGTGGGTTTTCTTTTCTGCAGGGAAATTCCAGTGCGCTGAAATTGAAGCTTTAGCAGAGAAACCCTCCTGGGCTACCGAGGAGGAGGAGGAGGAGGAGGGGAATTGCGCAGTGCAGTGGTCAGGGCTTGGGGCAGCGGGAGAGGGCCAAATTCAATTCCTAGCGGTGAGCCAGGCAGGACAGGACCTTCTGCCTCAGGAACTATCCCAGTTTGAGTATGACCCTGGGGTTTCCCACCTTTTCATGACAAATTCTGGTTTTTTACCAATGCAGAAGAGGAAAAAAAGCAGCAGTGCCCCCCGCCTCTCCCTTCGGCTGATGTGAAGTGTGGCTGGTGCTGCAGTGCTGTCCCCGAGCTGAGACAGGCAGGGCTCATCGCCACCATCAAGGGGTGAATTACTTACGCCTTGCGTCAGCGACGGTGATTTTCCTGGGATAATGCAGAGGAGACTTTGCAAAGGCAGCTCCCCTGCTTGCTTGTGGGAATGCATGAGCGTACCTTGAGAGACTCGGCAGGAGTGGGAGCAGGGATGGACCAGAGCAGCCCCCAAAACGTCCCTCACGAGGACGGGGAGTACATCAACATCTGGGACACCACGGGCAGGAGCCCCGGGGCGTCTCTGCACGGCGTCTCTGCAGCCATTTCCACATCAGGTCCCCTCCGCCGGGCCTGGCAGCGGGATGGAGCCTCTGTCCCCCGGCGATGTGCTATTTACTGCTTGCTCTGCATCCTCACCGCAGGGCACAGAGACTGCAAGGCCATATGAGACCGTGGCGATGAACATCTAGCCTGACCTACTTACAGCCCGGGCCCTGGGACTTTCTGGAATTCATCCTCTTGGAAACACAACGTATAATTTTAGGGCAGTAGAAATCCGCACCGGATGGGGACGTTGTCCCAGCCTCCGTGACGCCAGAATCGCTTTGGCTGCCCCGAGCGTGCTTGCCACCGCGTATCAACGCACAGGCTCTGTTAACAACTCAAATCGCCACTGATACGCTTCTCATTATATTTTAGGCCTTACGCATCATTATTTCATTTGAAAGACAGTATTTGGTTTTCCTTCCCTTAATTCACGTGTCCCCCCCCAAAAAAATCACATTAGAAAGTTGTCGCTCGTTGCAATCGGGAGCGAATCTCAGCTTAATCCGACCTGCCAAGGAAGCCAATCGCCCCGTAAAAACCTCCTTGAAGTCTCCATGCAGGGGCAGGCGGAGGGGGGGAATAATAAAAAGACACGGATTTAGGAGGTGCCGAGGCTACTTTGAGAGGAGAGGAAGGGACCGTGGATGCCGACAGGATAGCGATGCAAATCCCCTTCGGAGCACCCAAAGAATCAACCTAAATGGATTAATGTGAGGGCAGAGAAGAAATTACTTTACTTCTTTCCCTTATTCAATTCAATTTATTTTTGTACGGCATCTTCATACAGAGCATCTCTCAGCTGCTTCACCCAGAAGAGAAATAATACAGAAACACCGCTCTGGCAGAAGTGCTCACCAGTACAGGCATCTCAGCGGGAGGAAGGAATATGAGTGCTGGCCTTGAGGATTTGATTTTCCAAATCATCAGGAAATCACATGCCTTTTTTTTTTTTTTCTTTTTTCCAATTTCAATATTATTAATTTCCCTAGGCTTTCCGCAAACCATCTCCGTAATATACTGAGGCTGATTCTAATCTCACACTGCTTTTATAGCACTGTAACTCTGATCTCACACTGGTTTTACACTGGTGCAGTTCCACTTATTTCAACTGAGTAAATTCCTGATTTATGTGCGTGTAAACGACAGCAGAAACAGGCCCATGGTTTTCCCTGCAGCAATGCCTGGCTCACGCCGGGGTGAGGAAGAGGAAGATCAGGTCCCTTGCATTGCAAACGACGTTACACCCAGACCCTTACTTTCAAATATACTTTTGTTTTCTTTTATAAAATGTACCGTATTGTCAAAGTTACAAATGCACGGGAGATCAGCCAGGAGGGGAGGCTGGGCCAGGCGGCTGCTGCTCCAGTGTTGATAGAGGGGGTGGGTTGCCACCGCCTTTCCCCTCTACTTTTTGGGGGAAAATCAGTCTGCACCCCCTCCTCGCTCCGGTTTCTTTCACCCATTTGTGCAGAAACTGCTTCTCTCTTCCTCGTGCCCAGTTCTGTCCGCCAGGAGTCTGGTGCTTCGGATTAAATTGAAACGCGTGTGTCCTGTTTGCTTTAAAATATCAAAATGTAATCCTGGGGAATGAAATCCCTTAAGACAGCGGCGTGGCAGGGCAGCACGGCCTTTGCCACTCGTTAGCACGCAGGGCAAGGAGGGCCCTTATCAGAGCCAGAGATGAGAGCACAAGCGGGTTCCTCTGCAAAGACCCACTAACGTAACTCTAATTAATTTAGTTTTTAAGGCTACCCACGAGGGAGCTGATCAATGCTTTGCCCTGCGGTCCGGTTTGTTTGGAGCATGTATCATGTCCTTGATTTATTCTCTGTGATGTGAGAGGGTGTAACGAGCATCTTGATACCTGCCTCTGAGGCTGCTCCTCCCCCTCGACACAAGCGGGGCAGCATCCCGAGTTAACTCCTGAGCTCTTTATGCCACACCTGATCCCCGTTAGATGGCTGCCATTAAAAGCAGTTCCTCTGCCTGCAGGGCAGTGATGCTGGATGGACACCAGGCATCAGTGCTGGGTGTGATCTGCACTCCTGGATCCCCCTGCAGACCCTGCTGGGTGATACCAGGGCCGTGGCATCCGAGGGATCCTGCAGAGCTGGGCTCTCCACCCAGGCAAGTCTCATTTTCACTTGGTTCTGCTAATGGAGGAAAATCAGGGACTGTTGTAATTAATGACTGTGGCAGCCACTGATTTATCATAGATTGGAGTGGTTTTCCCCTCTTATTTGCTCTTGGAAAAAGTTGGGACAGAGGTGGGGGGAGATGAAGGCAGGCTGGCAGCCGGGAGGGAAGGGGACCTTTGCTTCTTTGGTAGTGATGGAAGGATGTTGTGGTTGCTCAAATGTGGGTCTGGTTTTGTGGACGGGGGTCCCTCAGCTCCCACCAGCCTCTGTGCCGTGCCATAAGGAGCCTTTTGCTGTGGTGCAAAGCCACCAGCCTTTTGCGGAGGTGTGTGATGGCCAAATTGCAAATAACTCAGGGTTCAGTGGTGTCACCCACAGCTCTCCCAGCTTTTCTGTGCTCTAGCCCAGGTAGGCCCTTGCTGGTGCACATGAAGGGTCAAAGATGCGTTTATCTCCAGCCATGCCCCTCCAGCTGCGAACTGGTGCAGGGAAGGGAGTGATGCTGCTGTCCTCCAGCAGACCCCTGGCTGGGGGAGGCTTTGGGCTCAGAAGGCCAGTGGAGGGAAGAGGATTCAGGTACCCCAGCTCCCACTTCTGGGTCCCAGAGCCCCGCTTGGGAAGCCTAGCAAGCATAAATCAGTGTAGCTGTATCGTTTTTCTAGGGCTGTGCTGATTTATGCTGGCTGAGGACCCTTTGCCATTGCCCAGCCTGCTGGATAAACATCTTGCCTTCACACCAGCTTCTCCTTTGAGCCCCTCTCCTGCTGCTCCTCGCCCTCCCGCTCTGTACAGTCGGAGAAAGCACCGCTGGCACAACCCTCCCAGCACATACAACCTCCGAGCAGCCTTGCCGACAGCCCCGGGGCTCTGCAGGGACCCCCTTGCCCTCCCCAGGCTCCCAGACAGACCCAGGAGGATGAGATGCCACAACCTGCCATCAGCAGAGTAAAATATGGCCCTGGCAGTAATCTGATAGAACTTGATGGTAATTTGGGGTGGGGGGGGAGGAGAGGAGGAGGAGGCATTGAAAAAAAGGAGGCATTGAAAGTACACTTCCTTTCCGTGCATTGCTGGGAAGACCATTAGGAAAACCACTAGATTATTTTTCACATTCTTCAGTGCAAAACTACTGCATTTTATGACCACTATCAATAACAGCTATCATATTACTAATGCTACAGTTGCCACATATATAATATTTAAATCACATTTGTGGCTGACAGAGACCTATGGATATTCTCGATCCCAACAGGCTATTACAGTTCATATCATGTCTGTCATATAAATATTATGAATCATTTCCCACTATCTTTATGGGGGCTACATTGACATAGTCAAAAAGGCTCCGGGTACTGCCGGATACTGCATATTTATATACACCTTATGTATATGTATGTGAATGGAGGGAGATTATACAACAATCATCAGTAATAAATGCCTATGATAAAGCATATTATCTTCACACTTCATTTGCAAAGTGTTTTGTATGCAGGGCCTAGGAGAAGGCTAGCAGAGAAGGCTCTGTTAAGTGACTGGGAAACATCCCCAAGCCCTGGTGTAAATTAGGTGGCTGCTCTGCCGTGGGGCTGATGAGCAGTGGTTGAGGCACAAACCCCTTGCAGATGTGTAGGATGAGCTTCAGCTGGTGCCCAGGCACTGACTTGGTCAGTGTGCTGCTGGCTCCCATCAGGTGAGGATTTGGCTCGTGTCCCACTTGCTGGATGGGTGATGCTCCTTGCGCTTTCCCCAAAGAGCTGTAAATCTCATCGTTCACGTACTGCATTTCACCCTCCATCTGTTAATGCTTTCTTTGCTGGCTTCCTTGGCAGTCTAAGCCCTGGTCTGGGTGATGAGATGAAATAAAGAGATCTCCAGGTGTTATAAAAGGCAGAACTAGACTTTCCATTTACAGAGTCTTTTTGCAAAGCAGTTAATTAAACCGCTGTCCCTGCAAACCAGGTGAGACATGCTAAACCCAATCCACCAGCAAAGCACAAGAGAGGAAGAAACCTCCCCTAGGATTATTCAAGCTAGATCCAGACAAGAGCCCAGGTGCCCTGAGACCTCTTTCCCCAAACCTGTTTCAACTGCTTGAACACTTTATTAAGACTTGCTCCATATGCAGAAACAGACAAGAACAAATGCAACTTTACGGCTTGGAAGTTAGGAGGTCTCTAATAAGCATTTAATGTCCAATTCTGAAGCAGCTGAAAGCGCAGCACAGTGCTTCTGACTGTTTGATACGTTATTTTATCTGAGCAGTCCCCAAAAGAGGGGCGAATGCAGTGTCTCTGCCTGTCCCTGGCGTGGGAATGTGGCTCTCCTGCTCCAGCAGATCAAATAAATCATGTGCGTTTCACTTCATAAACAAACATCACCAGCCTGTTAAATGCTGCTGGAAAAAAAACAAAGCTGTTTGAATCTCCAGCGCTTAGAGACATGTCTTGTCCTTTACAGTTTTTTGCTGGTTTGTGTGTGTAGTGCCTCCCCAAGGAGCGGGGACCCATCCTCTGCAGCCGTTTGGGTTTGCAAGGGTGGTTCAGATGTGTCTGACAGATGCTGAGTGGTCCTGGCAAGACTCTGCTGACTTGTGTGCTTGGGGACTACCTCCACCCTCAGACTCTAGGGTCCCTACGTGATGCCATGGCCTCTGACCCGTCCCCCAAAGTCCTGCTGCGTCTGTTGGCTGCATGGGAGCCTGGCTGATACTGGGAAGAAAAGCAGCACGTGAGCTCCTCTCGCCCCCGAGAACAAGAGGTAGGTCCTGTCCCAAAGACCAACAGTCCACGTACCCCAGGCAGAAAGCTCCACAGTGCATGGACATTTCAGCAGCCTGGAAGTCTCCTGGGGGGGACAGGTAATACAGATCCTGGTCCTACGGCATCCAAAGCGTTCAAGGTCCTGGAACCTGCAGTGACTTTGCTGGGAGCAGGTTGCTGGAGTTGAGGACAGGGCTGGGAAAGTCCAACAAAGCGTGCATGAGTGCAAGGTGTCTTTCTCAGTGTGCATTTGGTTTTCAGCTCATATATGCAGCCAGGTTGCCCGAGTCACACAGCCTTCTCGGGGCTGGGCTCTGTGGCCATGAGCCCCAGGCCAGTGGCTGCAACCACACTTGCCCCTACATCAGGGTAGCTCTGGCCACCCATCGCAGCCTTGCCCCCAGCTCTGCTGGGGAGATGGAGCCCAGATGTGGCCTGTGAGCGTCTCCTGTTCTTTCTCACTCAGACTTCGTATTTATTCTTTCTTTAATCTGTAATAAAATGCAGCCAGGGAGGGAAATAGATGGGCTTTTTCTAGCTGTGCAGGAGGGCATGAAACAGTAGGGGAAGCACAGCAGGTTTTGCTTTTGTCCCATAAGATAATTCTGGGTTATGGATGAGATAAGCTGGAATCGCTTAGAAAAAACAAAAGCTATGATTTCCAAATCCCCTTACTGGGCCCAGGTGCCCAGTTCCGAATGCAGTCTCAGGTCTCAGTGCCCATCTCCTGCTGATGCCCACACGCACCTAGATCCCTTTGCCCCAAATGCCTTGAGCACACGTGGAGGCAACAGAGTGGGAGTGTGGGGATGGAGGGAGAAGCCTTTGCCTACCTGACTCTGACGTAGGAATGAACATAGTATCTCTCTCTCTGTCAAATTTGGCCAGAACTGAGTGATGGGATTAAAAGCTGTTCCAATGAGGACAGGCAGACATCAAGTCATCCCATTCCATCAGCCTGCCTTCCTTAGGATCCCAGGCTACAGGGTATTTGCATTACCCAAGGGCAGAGAGAACAAGAGCCACTCGGAGTTTCACAAGACAGCTCTCCCAGACAGCGTAGGACCTCTAAGCGTCCCTGTATCAAGCAGATGTAGAAGCCAATGACCTGCAAAAATTATCTTAACATCCCCTCCCGTCACCCCCCATGATGATTTAAGTCCTTAGCTAGGAAGTGCAAAGCCGAAGTCAAGCACAGCATTAGGCAGCCTGGTAGAGCTTATTAAATTAATAGTGCATTAACGAATTGAGGGGAGGCAGGTTGGGGGGGGGGGCAAAGGGAAAGAGAAGGTTTGTAACATCACAGAAATATCCTTGCTACCTTCTGGCATCTTCAAGAGACTGGAAATGTGGGACTGCATCCAGCTGTCTTCTCTGGGGCAAAATTCCTTTGGCTTCTGTGGGAGGTTTTACCCAAATAAGGACTGCAGGATCAGACCTGTTATTGTCACTGCAATTAACATTTAGATCCACATCTAACGCGAACTGTTACAGGCTGGTTAGGGAGAAATTTAATTTGCTCTAAACAGCTTGATGGGAGAGGAGCGTGAAATGTCCTAGTTATGGTAATTTCATGTGTTAGAGTCTACAAAGGTGGATTTTTATCCATGGGTCTAATATCCCTGCTATCTGCTGCAGCCATCAACCTAAGCGTGCTTTGGGATCCTGAGGTTTGGGCCAGATCCCTCACCTGTGCACCGTGGCGGGGTAAGCCATTTACACCGGCTGGCGGGCTACCTGATCGCCGTGGACGTGCTCAAAGCCGTAAAGGCCCGCACTCATCTTAGGCTGTTTCGGCACCGATGACTCCAATGGCATTTGCGTGGTACAGGCGGGCGAGAGCCTGGGTCTGCCCCGGCGAGGCATGGAGGAGCATTGCCCCCAGATGTGTTTTCCCTTATCAGACACAACGACGAGCTTTAGTTTGTGTATCAGGAAACTGATTTCTACCTTTTTGCCGTCGGGGTTTGTATGCAGGTAGCCACGAGATCTATGATTTTTGCCCTGCCGAGCCACTCTTGGGGGCTTTGGACCTGCTTTTTCTAGCAAACCCCAACTTTCTTTTCTATCCTTACGTATTTCCTTTTTTCCCTTTTCTCCCAGGAGTTAATGTAACTCAGTCATAAAAACTGACTTGGAGATGAAACTTGGCATTTAAGGTCCCAGCCCGGGAGCAAATGAAGTTACCAGTTATAAACACACAGCAAAATCTGTTTGGACATGCTGAAATTACAGGAGCAGAGGATAAAAAGGATCCAAGATGTTTTATTTTGTTTTAACTTCTGCAGCTCTGCGTGAGTGTCAGTTTGCAGCCGCTTGCCTGACGCACGATGGGTCCTCTTGGTGTTTTTCTTCTTGTTATAATTAAAGCCGATGAATTGCAATGCATCTCTTGCTGCGCCGGGGAAGAGGCAGGGGTCCCGTGCTGGTCCGCACCAGGATCCCGTGGGGTTGCCGGCTGCGTACCCCTCATCTAACCGCCTGCACGTGGGTCTGCCCAGAAGGAAAGCAGGGTCTATGCCCTGGCAGACACGCACAGAAGGGCGGGCAAGAGTTGTAAGAAAAATCAGGTATTACGGCCTTCCCAGGGCCTCTCCTGTGTGGCTTTAGATACTACAGTGATAGGCATGAGATAGACAGGGCTATGGCAATGAAAGATAGATAAGAGGCTTCGTTTTTACAGGAGGAGGTGCTAGATTGCTAATATTTATGACATGAGACGCTTTGCCAATTAAAGGATAAATCATGGCAGATAAGAGGCTCGGAAGCACTCCACGGCCGGATCTGCCGCGCAGCCAGATGATGGTCGGCGGCGGCAGCGCACCCATGTGTGCGTGTTCTGAACCAGGATGGTGATGGGTGCCCTGGCTCTCCCAGCTACCTCCGGATTTCCCCCGACCCCACTTGCCGCAGGAGAGCTGGGCTCTGCGTTGGGAGTTACCTGTGCCAGCAGAAACCCCCAGCAGCCGTCCCCGGTGTCATTTCAGGCCTCCTGTGTGACCCTGTCGCACAGCGAGCAGCTGCAGCAGCGGCCTGAGCCTGTTTGTTATGCACGTTACGGCCATCAAGAGTGAGGGTCGATATGATGTTTAATATGCTTCATGCATAGTAGAGTCGCTTTGGTCCATCAAGTCGCTAATACACATTCTTACAAGGCTAAGTATCATTTCTTAAACCTGGAGGCATGCCGGGGAGGGTGGGGGCCAGGGCCCTGGCTGCTCTGGGAAGCAGCCAGTGGTGCCGGGTGGGGTGGTACCCGCAGCACCGAGGAGGCGAGAGTTTGCAGACGAACCGCGCAGGCACAGAGAGTTATTTGTCGTGCCTCATTTACGGGAAACGAAATAAATTGCGCTTTGAACGCCGGCCACCGTGTGACACACCCCAGGGCTGAGGGTCTCCCTGGGTGCTCTGAGGCTGGGGTCAGCTGAGATTGCTCAGCATCAGTCAAAGCCTGCCCCCGCCGTCGCCTCCCTGAGGCTGCCACCGCAGCGCTCCGCACCCTATTTTTTTTTTTTTAACCTTTCCCCATCACTTTAAAAAAAAAAAATCAGATTATTGTTATGATTTCCCCCGAGCGCGGCGGGGCCGGNTTTTATTCCCTTCCCCCCCTCCCTCTCCCCCTTTCGCTTTGATTTCGCTCTCCTCCCCTCTGCGCGCCCTGTGTGTGTGTGTTTTTCGCCGCCGATCTTCACCAAGCCCCTTGGCATGAGTTAAGCACCAGCTATGGACACCAAACACTTCCTGCCACTGGGTGAGTTTTGTTCCGAAAAAGATTCTCCATTCCTACGGCGGGGCGGGGGGGTAAATAAAATAAAATAAGCGGCCGACCTGCCCCCTCCTCCGCTTTCCCTTCCAGCTGCCCGCACCGGGGGGGCAGCGGGCGGGGGATGCGCTGCGCCCCTCGCCCGGGGAGGGCAGGCAGCCCCGCGGGGAGAGTTGGTGTCAGCGCCGGGGCAGCGCCGGGGAAAGTGCCGGGAGGGCCTGTCCGCTCCGTCCTCCTTATTTTAGTTATTATTTTTAGGTGGTGGTTGTGTGTTGTTTTTTTTTTTTTTNGTTTGTTTTTTTTTTTTTTTTTTTTTCTTTTTTTTTTTTCCCCCTTTTGCGAGGCGCAGGCGGGGGGCCCAGCCGGGCCGGGCGAGCGGCCGGCGGCGCAAGCGGTATTTTCAAACGGGGCAGCGGGCACCCGGGCTCGGCCGGGAGAGCCCCCTCCCCGCCCGGGGGTAGTTCTGCAGGAGGGCTTGGCAGCTCGCAGCCTTTGCTTCCCCCTCTTGCTTTTTTCTCTCGCTTTCCTTTTTTTTAAAATTTTTTTTAAAAATCTTTTTTTTTTCCCTCCCTTTTCTCCCTCTCTGCCTCTCCCCACCGGCATCTGGGGTGTACAGCTGGGCAGGGGGATGCAGGGTGCTCGCGGGGACCCCTGTGCTGCACCCGCGCCAGCCCCTCTGCTCGCATCGTCCCTCGCTGGCAGCTCCCCGAAGCCGGCACGCTTGGGACCCTCCTGTCTTTTTTTTTTTTTTTTTTTTTTTTAAATTTTATTCCCTCCCCCTCTTCTTTTTAGTTACATTTTAAAACCTATTTCCAGCTGGAGTTTGCCATCGTTTCAGTGACTGAGTCAAGTCCTGGCTTGTAAGGGCGAATGCCTCCTTGCGTCTCGGTTTCAGGAGAAGTGATATTGCAGAGCTCAGTGTTCAGGGTGGGGGGAAGAAAAGTTTTAGTGAAGTAGCCTGGCGCCAAGTCCAGGCGAGGGGGAAGAGGGACGAATCCTGCCATCTCTGCCACCGCTCAGCGCGGCGGTGCGTGGGCTCCCAGCCTCTGCCGAGCGAGCCCACGGCCCGTGAAAACATCTACGCCGGCTTCCCTGGGCTTTAAATCTGTGCTCAGCCTCTGCTCGCCTGTGGTGGTGTGTTTCGTTTCTTTCTTTTTCTTTTTTTTTAATTTTGTTTTTGTTTGAGAATGGCAATTTTAGTTGTTCCTTTCGAAGAGCGGAATAAATATAAACACCATGACAATGTCCCCAGCTAGCCCTGCCCCCGGGAGGGTTTCCAGGACTGCTGTGGTCTGGGGGCTTTGGCAGGGCGAGCCTGGCCCCGCGGGCTGGCAGGTCTTCAGCTGGCATCTACTTTCCCCCAAAATCATGGTTTTACAGTGCCCCTCGTTGATTCAGCTGCGAGGTGGGAAACGCTGCTGGGTTGCCTTGCCCAGAGCTGCTGTTTGGGTGGAAAGCATCTCACCTGCAGCGTCCCCCAGGAGCGGGTGCTGCTTGCGAAGTCAAACCCGCTCCTTTTGGGTGGGTGAAATGCAGGTGTCGGGGGATCACGGCTAACACACCCACCGAAGCAGAAAGTGCCTATCTCTTGCCGCACGAAAGCGGTTTAATCTCAGGGGTGGCTCTTTGAAATATTTACATCTCCTTTGATGCTCTTGTGGAAGACAGCCCAAACCTCTGTTGGTACAGGCAGGATCAGGCCCCTACGTATATACTCGCATTTTCTTTCAGACCTGAGCTCTCCTGTTACGCTGTAGATGCTAAATAATACGTTGTGTTATTAGTCATGTTGACTTTGACGGGGGAGGAAAGGGGGAGCGTGTGTCACCTTGCTGCTGGCTCGGGGAAGGATTTTCACACTGGTGCAAATGAAAAACAACTGATTTATCTGCTCATCTATGAACGTATGCGTGCGTATGGCGGGGAGAGGCTGGGTCTTTGCAACGTGGTGTTCAGCACACCGGGAGCATCCAGAGGAAAAACAAGGCAGGCACCCCAGGACAGCGGTGCTGGTGGGGGGGGTTATAACTTCGCATCGCTGGCTTAGGAGAAAATTCAGCTGCCTGCGGGAGCTGTTTAGGGTGTGTGGTCTGGGTTTGTGTCTGCTGCAGAAGCGACTCTTGAACTTTATCTGCTGGCCTTTGGTCACCGAAAAATGGTCACTGGAAAAATCAGCTTTGGGTTCTGCAGGTTTTGGAGGGGTAGGTCTTGGTCCCGCGCTCAGCATGGGAGGCAGGTTGAGCCTGGAAGCGGGTGAGCAGTTTGTAAGAGCGAGGGGAGCCTCGAGGAGCGCGAGCAGAGACCTTCCCAGTGAAACCAGAGCGGAGCTGGTGGGCCACGATGGGGCCTCGGTGATTTTGGAGGTGGGATGGTCCAAAACGTGCCGGGTCCTGACTTTGCAGAGTGCCAGGGTGTTTCGCCAACCCCATCCCGTGTCATGGCTGGGAGCTGGTGTTTGCAAGCCGAAGGGAAAAAAATAGCCAAGCTTGTGGAGTTTGTTTCCCTGCACGCCAGTATGGGCCTGAGCTGGAGAACAGGAGCAACTGGGGGTCAAAACCAGGCTCCATTACTGTGCGGCCCCATCAAAATCTCAGCTCAATTTGGCCTAAAAAGGATAACCCGGTGGAGGTTCCTGGCCAAATCCTGCCCGTGGTTAGACTCAGATAACCCCGCTGATGTCATGGGTGGAAGCGTGGCCAGCGCTGGGCACTTTTAATAGTAGTATCTCATTTTCCTGCTCCTCTCGGGAGCTGCTGGCAGATGCCAGGCAGAGGCTGCCCACGAGGACGGCACGTCCCCGGGCATCTCCCGGGCTGGACGCCGTCGCCCTGCAGCTCCGACTGCTATCCCGCTCCCAGGACGACCTGCAGCCTGATCGTGAGGTCTGTGGGCAGCAGGGCTGCCTGTGCCTGCCCCGTGCCTGCCTGCGCGCAGCCCTCCTGCGTGGCGTGGGTACCCCCGCAGCCCTGGGTGAGGCTCGTAAACGCCCTGCGGTCCAGCAGATGCTGCCTTAGAAGCTGTCCAGGGCTACAGATCTCCCTTTCCTAGGTTTTGAATGATCGGGGGTGTCTTGCTTTTGTTCCTCTGGGGGGGCCGTGCTGTGTGGAGTCTCCAGGAGGAGGAAAATCAAGAAAAAGCTGTCACGCAAGTGCTTGCGAGGCTGGAGGGGACCCGCATCTCCAGCCTGGTGGGGTGCACGTGCCGAGGTCAGGCTTTCTACGGGGCCAGGTTGGGGACCGATGTGCAAAGCAAGGAGCTTGGTTCCTTGGGTAGCTGCTCGTTCCCAATGCTTTCGTTGCTTCATTTTCTTCTTTGCCCGTTCCCCTAAGAAGGTGGTAGCTCCTGGGGAGCAAAAGGGGGGGAGCCTGGGGAGCCCTCCCTCGAGGCTCAGCCTCATGAGGGGGAAGAAATAGTTAATGGGTGTCCGAGGCCGGTGCTTCCCTCCCAGAGGTCAGTTCACCGGGTTGCAACCTCTGCGAGTCCCTCTTCCCACCCGCGCAGCCGTGCCAGGGATGGCTGCAGCTGCTCAGGATGTGGGGTGAGAAGTGGCCGTGCACGGCCCTGCCGAGGCCGGAGCGGGAACGCCTCCGAGGAAAACAGCAAAACAACCCCCCCATGTCCGGCTGGGGGGGAGCAACCCGGAGCGTGGGGGCTGCTTTGGGTGGAAGAGAGTGTGGGAGTGTGAGCATCCATGAGACATCTTCATCCCGCATCCCCTGGCCTTGCCATCGGGCACGTGGCCGGGATGAGCCTGGATGCCACGCATCCCGAGGCAGATTGGTGGTGGGAGCCCACGTCTGGGTTGAGACCTCAGCATGATCCTCAATTCTGCTTCTTTTAGCTTCAAACATTTACAGCTGGTGGGAAAATCCATAGGGAGGAAAAATTATGAAAGATGCACGAAGTATCACAGCTTGTCTGAGCATCCCTGCGAGGAAGGAGGGATCCTCTGCCCCACGTCTGGAAGATGCTGGCCGGCTCCGTGGGGCCACCGGTGCAGCACCGGAGAGGAGCCTCGGAGCAAGAGATAAAGTCAGAGACCATGTCCTGGTCTGTCTTGCTGAAGCGTAGTGCAGGGCTCGACCTCTCCCAATTGACATATGCAAAACAAGCCGGGAAGGAATTTTTGCCTTTTTCAGAATCTGGGCTGTGACAGTTAAATAAATCCTCTGAGGATCCCTGAGTTTACTCCGCGTCGTCCTGCTGTGTTGGGGAGAGCGTTTGTGTTTCTCGTATTTAGGGCATTTTATTTATTTAAAAGAGAGCGGGGGAGAAAGCCACAGAATTTTAGTTATTCATTGCAAATATTATTATTGGCATTTCACTCCTGTTGGGGAAAAAAAAAATCAAGGGGGGAATCAAAACATTTCACTGGAAAATACACCCTGGCTTCATCCCACCCACATCTTGAAAGCGAAAATAAATATTTATTAAGAAACGGGTTAAAAACCTTTTTGTTGGAGTATTGTTTTCTGGGAGCAGGGGTGGATTCCTGTATGCCAGAGCCCTGCCACCCGGCTGAGTTTTTTTCTTGTTTAGGTTTTTTTTTGCAGGATGGTTAAGAAAACAAACAAACAGCGGAGCTGTGGGTGCCACGGGGCAGGGGCTCGGGCTTTGGGGTGTTCTTTGGTCCTGCCTCTTGCACAGGGTGCTCGTTCCTACGAGCATCCCGATGCTTTTTGGGGAGGACCATGTGTGAGCGGGGTATTCCCCGAGGCTCTCGGCTGCCTGAAATCACCGAATCATTCTTGCTATAAATATCCCAGGACCCCGCTGCGGGAGGCGGTGAGACGGCAAGAGGCGGTGGCCCTTGGCAAGGGGCTTAACCGAGAGTTGGTGGTGATGGAGCGGGGATGCCGAGGGGGTCCCTGCCCGCCGGCCGGGCTCCTCTCCGCTGAGCTGGGCTGCCGGTGGCAACCAAAGCCGGGGACACCTCAAATCACTGCCGGCGGAGTGCTGAGTATTGCAGGGACCTTCCCTGGGAGCTCGGTAACCTAATTGGGCTCTAATTAATCCTCTTCTCTGGCTCTGATCCCCAGTGCGTCTCCCCATCATCACCTCCCTTCGCAGGCGAAGGAACTGAGTCTCTCCTCCCTCCGGCCCGCCGTGCAAAGGGATGCTCGAGCCAGCACGCTGCCGGTGCAGGATCCGACCCGGCAGTTCCATAATTGCTTCCTAAAAGGCCCAGGTGGGCTCTCAAAGTCAGTAGAGCTACAAAGCAATAGGGGAGGCAGCCTGGGTGGTTTTATTTTAATTGATTTTGTCAGGAGTTGCTGTATTTTATTACATTTAAAGACTAGACTCTGGAATAACTTTGAACGTTTGACACACACACAAAAAGCAGCTTTCTGACATTTTCCTCTTTGCTTGTCTTTTATTTTATTTCTCCCCTTTCCTCCTCCTCAAAGGAAAGCGTGTGCCTGGAGGGAGGACAGAGGAGGAGGGAGGAGTGGTTGTGTCTCTCCAAAGACTGCTCGAACATCAAGGCAGCGCAAAGCAGACGAAATAATATTGCAAATAAGGATTTTTAAAAAAAAAAAAAAAAAACCTACAGAAGGATCCCCGCACATGCCAGCCAGCTCAAACTGCTCGAAGATTTTCAGACAGAAGCAATTTAGCCTGGGAAAATGCTCTATTGTTGAGATGGAAACTGGCTGTGAGAACTTGCCTTTTCTGACAACGTTTTGCTTAGAAAAAAGCAAAAGCAAAGAAAAGTCAGGGAAACAACCTGAGTTTTTATTTAGAGAAGACAGAGCGCTTCAAAATGGAGGGTGTTTTCTGAGATAAACAGGGAACAATTCCCTTGCAAGAAAGGGTTCCAATTAAGCCCAAATGCAGCTCCCCTCCTTTGAAATTTTGTTTAACATGGAGTTAAAAACCAATCCTGTTCAAACAGACCACTCGTACGCATAAAATGGTTGTCGGTTTAGTTCTTTTTTTTTTTTTTCCACCCCTTCTTTTATTGGGATCTACAATAAAAGTTTCAAGGTTGCACCTTGGGGCTGTAATTCTGATCGCAGCCCTGTTTGTGCCAGCTCCTGCCTCTGCGCATCGGGAGGGGGACGGATCTTACCTTGAAAACTCGCATCTGCCCCGATGAGACAGATACAGGGTGGGAAACTGAGGCACGCGGGTGCGTCTGAGCGGCGGCGAAGCTGGGAACGGGGCCCGGAGCGAGGGTGTGGGGAGGTTGTGAAACCCCAGCTGGGATGGCAGCTTCCAGCCCCGTAGAGCAGATCCGTCTGGGATCTGAGCTCCGCAGGGCTCCCGTGGGCTTTTGAGGGTCCCACTTTTGGTAGCCAAAAAAACCCCCAAGCTGCTTTTTGGCCTGGGAGCAAAGAAAAGCTCGGAGATGGGGTTTGTGTGTAAGCCAGGTGCTCCCAGACCAGAGGGCAAGGAAGAAACACCCTAAATATTCATTTTATTAAGCATCAGGAGCAGGGCTCGCATCCCTTTTCTGCTCTAGTGGAAGAGGGTTCCTCTCGCCGTGGGCATTGCTCCTTCTTTCAAACCCTGGGGAATTTTTTTTTTTTTTTTTTTTTTTTTTTTGGTTCATCTCTTGGTTTTGGTGGGCCCTGAGTGGAGGTTGATGGTGTATTTGGGTTTGGGTCTTGTCTGAGCCGTAACCCTTTCCCCGGATTGCGTCGGATGCGAGATCACTGCGGAGCGAAGAGATAAAAAGGTGCAATACTGGTATTTGTGACCAATAAAATGGTAATGGGGTGCCCATCTGGTTGTTACTTTTCATCAGCTCCTCTTTTGTGGAGTTTTGGGCTTTCTTCAGCTTTTACAGACTTCTTAAAAGAAAAAAATAAGGGGAGGGGGAGCTGAGGGCAGCCCTGGAGCCCCCCGAGGTTTCCAGCCCCCTCAGCTCGTGGAGCAAATCCTTTGTGCCGGGATGGCCAGGAGCGGATTAGGGAGGGATGCCCGTCTAGTTTCAGCTGGCTGCGCGGCGCAGGGCGCGAAGGCAGAAACATTTGATTATTGTTTTTCCATTTTTGGCCGACGGAGTAAGTGCTGGAAAGTTGGGTTTTCTGTGGTTTTTTTTTTTTTTTTTTTNTTGTTTTTTTTTTTTTTTTTTTTTTTGGTTTGGTGGGTTTTTTTTTGTTTTGTTTTGCTGTGAACTCTGTGGGCTGCTGCGAGACAATTTTGTCGTGGGCAGCGCGTCTCCTGCGTGCCCATTACGGAGTCGAAATGAGGCAACGGCAGCGGTGAAGCAAGAGCGGAAGGAGAAACGCGGGAGAAGGGGTGCGCTTCCAGCCGAGATCCGCCCGGAGATGCGGAGGTGGCGAAGCGGGGAGATGGGGTTAGGCTCTGCCGGGTTGGCACGGGATGCGACGGAGGAGGCTTGCTCCGAGCGAGTGAGATGGTGAGCGATGGCGGAGGCACGAAGGGGCGTAGAGAGGAGCGGGGTCAGAGGGAGGCAGGAGCAGAGCCGGGGGCGTTGGGTGGAGCTGGGGAAGCTGTTTTGGCTGCCCGCGGCGGGGCGAGGGATGGGCCAGGGTGGCTTGCCAGCGCCGTGGCTTCCCTGCCCTGCACCCTGAGGACCCATGTGCAGGTGGGAGCTCTTGCAAAAGGGGGCAAAAAAGAAAGAGAGACCCCCCCCCTTTCCCCACCGGTCGTCTTACCAGACCGTGCTGGACTCCCCTTCTGCCCTCACCTCCTCTTTTTGCTGCCCCGTTTTTGCAAGATGAGCGACTTTATCAGGCCCGGGAAGCTGTGGGCTCTGTCCGGCACGGAGGAGCTGTGGCCTCTAACACCGCCGAGCAGGGCCCGGCGGCGGCAGATAACGGCGTATCAGCGGCAGGTTGAGCCGGAGATGCTCGGCCACGCCGTGCTGGGGCGATGCGCGGCCCTGTGTTTCTTCACATCAGCGTTGGGGCCGCTTCTGGAGACCCCCGTGCACCCTACGGCTGCCCCGACCCACACTTACGGGGCTGCTGCAGCCTGGGGGGGAGGCTTAGCGGGGGGCCAGGGATGTGGGGTAAAAGCAGGGGTCCCTACGAGGGCACCCCAACCCTGCGAGGAGGGAGCGGGCAACTTTAGTGAGTTGAAAACCTCTGTCTCGGAGCTCTGCACCTGCACGGCCAGCCCTCCCTTTTGACCTGCACTTGTTCAAGTGTGACTATCAATTGATCATAAAAATCCGGCGTGATTCACAGCGCTTCTGCCCTCCAGCCTGCCGGGCTCCGTCTCTCCGCATTCGCTTAGCGTGAGAGAGCAAATTGCCCTCCAGTTCATCCTCCTCATCCTTAATGGGGAGCCGCTGCTTTCTGGGTCCGCTCTCCCCATGCGCTCCTTCAATTATGATACATTAGAAGTGGTGGCTTAGCATTTTAATTTAATTTTCTTCTTTTTTTTTTTTTTTATTTATTAAGAAAACCCATTTCAACGCAAGCTCCCACATGTCAGGGTGGGGAGGGGAGGGAGGCGCAGACCCCTGCTCCATCCCGGCGCAGACCCCGTGTGCACGCGTGTGCGTGTGGCTCACAGACAGTGAAATTGCACCCTAGAGTTATAAAGCAATTGTCTAGCTCAGCAGCAGAATGAGCATGAAATGGTGCAGAAAGCAACTAAATAAAATTGGGTAAGGCAGATGCATGAAAATAATGACATCTCTATACCGTAGTTGGGCGCGCTCGCTCTTTCTCGCACACGCAGATAAACTTTTATAACAGACTTTGCATTTATTTTCCCAGGAAACTCTTCCCGAAATGGAGATGTGTGCGAGTGTGGTGTGAGCCCCCGCACCCCCTCTCCCGCGTTGCTGGGGCTGTCGTGCCGTGCATCGCTGCCCCTCTCCTCCCCTGCCGCTCTCCCCGTCCCCCTTTTCCCTTTTTTTTTTTTTTTTTGTTTTCAGAGCAGGATTTTTATGCTCAGCCAAACACTGAAACGATAACCTTTGCAACTTCATTGCCCTTCGGCTGCGGTGGCCGTGTCGGGCTGGGGTGCGGGTGGCTCTCGGGGCTGACCTGCCACGTCCCATTGAAGTTGGACGAAGAGATGCTCTCCTGGCTCACTCTCACTTTGGGGGTTTCTCTTTTTTTTTTTTCCACTCCCTGGATGGTGGCAGCTGTAAGGACAGGCTGTTCCGTGGAGCTTTAGGATGTGAGAGTGGGGATGGAAAACGCGGCCATGTCCCTGCATCCCTCCTCCCAAGTGATGGCTGGTGGCACCAGGGCCACCCGCTCCCACCCTCCGTATTTATCCCGCTGCACAGGTTAAAAATGCCCCAAATCGGAGGCCTGGAGAATTGACCTTAACTGTGATTCCTCCCCAGAAACCCTCCCCGGTGCTTCCCCTGGGCTCTGTGCTGCTGCCGTCCCTGCTCTGACGCTGCCCCGGAGCCTTTGGCCTCAGCAGAGCCACGTTCCTCCTGTCCGCTCCTGGGAAGCCGATACGTTTCCCGACACAATCTGACGTTTCGCTCCTCTTGAGCCGGGATCCCCGCGAGGCTGGGAACAAGCTGCTAATCTTCCCACCCAAGAGGCCCTTTAGGTGACATTAAGGCTGTGTCCCTGCCGTCCTCGTGCCCTCTTGCCTCCGAAGGCATCACCGGGCACCGCTCCACGTGCTCGCGGCGCTGGGACGCCCTTTTTCAGTGGGGTGCTGCCTGCTGCATCCCACCCGGGCTGGCTCGTCCCGGGGATGGGGAGCGGGCAGCAGCGGTCGGGCTCCCCCAGCCTCCCCAGTCTGCTGCTCCGCAGTTCAGAGCGCTCAGGACTAAGCTGGTCGTGGATCCTTTCCCTCTCTGCAAGGAAAATTAAGTCTATCTTCGCGCTGCTGGGCTTGCTGCGCCGGAGCTTGGGGCTCGCTGCCCAGCGCCTTTGCGGCAAAACCTCCATCTCTGCTTTTCCTTTGCTGGGACGTGTCCCTGGGGTTCCGGCTTAGCCGCTCCAGTGCTTTGCCCGCTGCCTCCCCATCACACGCAGACCAGCGCGGATCCCACGGGTGGCTGGGAGCCGTGTGTTGGCTGCACAGCCCCGAAGCACAACGTGGCGCCGAGCCCAGCAGCCCGGGACATGTGCACGTTCCCTTCCTCGCTGCCTGCAAAAACCCAGCTCCTCCGGAGAGCGGCAGAGGAGGAGGAGGCTTCCCCGCAGAGATTGCTCCGGCTCTGGGCAGACGGATGCCGAGGCCCTGCCAGCGTTTTTGCTCGTGTGGAGCCACAGCACCGAAGTGAAGAGCGGGGAAGTGCACGCATGCAAAAATCAGTGTGAAGGCATAAATCAGGCTAAGAGTGAAAGGTTAAAGAAATCCAGAGGAAGCGGAGTGATGTGCGTGATAGAAAGGGGTTTCCTGTACCTACACAGGCCACCCAGGCTCCCTTCCTGTCGGGGTAAACCTGCTACAGCCGAAACTTTCTGCACCCCTAAGCAAATTGTGGTCTGCTGGGTGGGCACGTTGCGAGCAAGCCGTGCCAGTTAATACTTTGCACTTACAGCGTGCTCTCTCCGAACCTCTGCGGTGGTATTTATAGGATGTCCGGGCAGCTCCGGGGGAGCCCCGCAGCCATTCGACCCCGTGGTGGGGAGCAGGAGCAGAGCTCGGGGAGGGTGGGATGCGATGACCCGTGCTGGAAGCTGTGCTGCTGTGGTGCAGCCCTAAATCCCCATCCTCTCTGCTGCCATCCTCGCTGGGCTGGTTTTCTGTGCTCGGTGTAAGGGACCGGACATCAGAGGTGGCTCTGGGAAGAGTTAAGACTCCTGGGACGATTACCTGTGGGCCCCCATTTAGGCACTTAGGAAGTCTTAGCCGTGATCCCTGCTGGAGATAGCCTGGCCCCAGGCCAGCGGATAGCTATTGTTTGCAAATGTCGGAGACTTTATCTAAACAGTGGTTCCGAGCTGGGGCTTGCTGGGAGCCGGAATCCCAGATGGGCTGGGGGGGGCTCTGCTGCCCGTCTGGGGGGGCTGTTGCTGCATGGGGACTTGCCACTGAGATCTATGGCAAGGCAGCACCCCGAGTTACACCCTGCCAGTAGATTTCTGCGCTGCTTATAGGGTTGGGAGACACAGATTTAGTTCGTTAGGGTTTTTGCTTGTGTTTTGAGCTGTAGTTCGGTAGCGGTGCTGCCGTGCCCCGCAGCTCCGGGGCTGTACCTTGGAGCTCTGGTACAGCTCTGCCTCGGGGTTTTCACCCTTCTCTCGGGGGGAAAAGCCAGCAGTTCCCTTATGGCAAGTTGCTCCGTCTTCGTGCCTCACCTGTGGGGCAGGTTTAGGCTGTGGAAATCAGAGGCCATCGGTCACCGCGGGCTTTGTTTAGCTTGGGCGCTGGGTTTTCTCATCTTTGTTGTTTTTCCGCCTGCGCTGCTATTGCCGAGGGGCGTTCGGCGCTGCTCCCCGCAGGCACCCAGGCGCTCCGGCTGGCTGGGTGTTATGCCATGGGAGCCGAGGCCGGGCAGGCATGGAAAACCACGTCTGGCTTCTCCAGCGAGGTTTCACGGCCTCTAGGTGTGTGCAGGAAATGTTGCAGGGCAGGGATTTCTTGCAGCAAGCCCTGGGTGGCAGATAACAGCGTGGTTCCCATCTAAAGCCCCCACCTACGCAAATGGGGAGGCTCCACCTCTCCCTGCGTCGTCCCAAAACCCCGTGGCAGCGCAGGAGATGTGGGGCTGATCCGGGCATTCTCCCAGGTGTCTTTTTTGGAGCAGTGGTATCTGCCCCTGGGACACTGGCCTGGCCGCCATGAGATGCAGCCCACCCTGGGGCTGCTGCCCGGTGTAGCTCGGCTGCACCCCGGGAGCGGCAGCCGGCATTGGGGGAGCCCAAAAGCTCTTCTCAGGGATGCACGAGCAGGCGAACCCCAGGATTCAGCCTGGGTAGAAGTGGTGTGGAGGGTGAAGCTCATCCCGGCTCATCCCCGAGAGCAGAGGGATGCTCCCAGTTTGGGTACCCCAAACCAGCCCTTTGGAGGGAGGAGAGCATGCGTCAGGGCAGCGAAGTGCCTGGGTCGGGATGCAGGTTGGGATGCTCGCCGCCCACACTGGATGGGAAGGGGGCGAGCGTGGGGCCGGCGGTGCGTGCCGGGCGCTGGGAGGTGCCCGTGGGGCGGGAGCAGCCGGTCCTGCCAGTTCTCCCCTGCGCAGGGCTGGGTGCTGGGAAGTTCCCCGAGCTGCAGTCGAGGCCGGGGTGAGGGCTGATCCCAGGTTCCTCTCTGCTACCCGTTCCCCGGGTGGCTTTGTTGCAAGTTACCCGGTTCGGGCGTCCCTCGGTTCCCAGCTGGGTGACAAGGAAACGCTCTTCCTTGGCTGGTCCTGATGGCTCAATTGCAAATCTTTGGGAGCAGAGACTGGGGAAGGCACCCAGAGAGCCTGGCCCTGGCTGGGAGTAAAAGCTTGCTTTGCATAGGAAGGGAAGGCGAAGCCAGGATGCTCCCTAATTGATTGCATCTTTATAAATTAATAAGTTAGAAGTGACTCTACCGAAAAAAATAAAAAAGACCCAGTGCGTTGGCCTGCCCTTGTAATTGTCAGTGTGGAAATCATGGGCACATGAGGACTTGCAAGCGAATGATTAAATCCGCAGCCTTGTTTCAAAAGCAGAGGAAATGAACCTCCCGATGCTGCCCGGCCCCGCGCCGGGGCTGAGGGTCGCGGGCGACCCTTCGGCAGCGGAGCCTTTGCCAGGGTGGTTCGGCTGGCGCGGACCCCACGAGCACCGTCAGGATCAGCAGCTCAGCATTGATTTCATCGAACGGGTTCAAGATCCCGTCAGCTTAACTAAGGACTGAGATTGACCCGCAGTGATTTGCTGACTTTATTATTAAGACAATGATGTGGCTGGGCCGAGGGAGAGGGAGCTTGCCGTTCCCGTCTCTGCATGGTGGGATGGCTTGGTGCAGGACTGACACCTTTTCCAAATTTTTGCTGTATCTTTTGCTGTGAAGAGGTAAAATCCTGAAGGTACCTTGAAGGAGCATCAGGAGAAGGACTTTCCATCCCAGCTCTCGGCCTGTCAGTAGCTGCAGAAGAGGAATGTTACAAGGAGCTATTCATCATTGCAATTATTTTATTAAGAGTACACAGTGTGCTTGAGAGCTGGAAGAGATGGAGCTTTGGGATGTTTTCAGCATTATAAATACTGGTTGGTTACATCACCCAGCTTTTAAAAAATGCTATGTGTAGTCCTGGTGAAAGAGGATTTGCAGACAACCTTGGAGAGGAGAGCTGGGTGTCTGTTCCCAGCAGGGAGGGCAGCACGGCTTCTGCCCTTGCATCTCCCTCGGGACCAACGGGGAGAGAAATCTCCGGGCTCTGCCCCTGCGCAAAATCCCTGGGGGCTGCAGATGGGTGAAACGGGCTTCTTGGGGCAGCCAAACCATTATCATGGGAGGTGGGTCAGCTCCCACGTGGAGACACGGAGCCCTGTAGCACACCACTGCTCCCCACTCAGCAAGCGCTCCACATAACCTCATGCTACTGAAAACCGAAATGCTGCTCCAGGGCCTGTTTTTGTAGTTTTCTGTCCTGCGTGGAACCCCGCGTGCTTTGCAGGGGCTGCCCACCTCGGTGGCACCCCGTCCTGCTGCGGCAGCGGCGGAGCGGCCGGTGGTGGGTCCCACAGCAAGCTGGCACCTCCGTCTGCGTTATCGCAGCCGCGCTCCGGGGCTAAAGTCCACGATGGGAAAATGCCCAGTGGACTTTTAACTGGAGTCCTCGGGAGAGCCCGGCTTAGAAACCTTTAACTGTTTTGTGACGATGCCGAGGAAAGCAAAGGAAAGCGAAGAGAGAATCGGGGAGAGGGTGGGCTGCCCGCCTGGGGTCAGGTCCCTGCGGTGGGGGCTTGGTTGTGGCCGTGCCGGGGAGATCATGGGGATCGTGCCGGGGAGATCATGGGGATCGTGCCGGCTGGTGCTGGGGTCGTCACCGCACGTGTCCACCCCTCCGCCGGCTTTACTGTCAAAGCCTCGGCTCTCGGCCCAACTGTGCCACGTAGTATGGGCCCCCCAAAATCCAGCTCTGGGCACGTAGAGGCTGCACCAGGGCCACCGACTGTCCTCCTTGGGACACGTCCCAGCTTGCGTCCCTGCCCTCCTCCCTTCGCTGTCCCTCCCGCTGCGTGGCCTGAAAAGATGAACCCTGTTTGCCGGGGAGGGGGTGGGCATTGCTCGGCAGCATCCATATCAATGGGAAGCTGCATCTGAAGGTTGAAAGGAGGCTTGGCTGCTGCTTTTTTTGCTGTCCCGTATGCTGGTTTTTTGCTGTCCTGTATGCTGGTTTTGCCTCCTACTTCAGGCCCCTTGGGTGCCTGGGGGGGGGTTTATTCCAGCATCTTCATCCTTATTCCTCTTGCCCTTTCCCTTGCTTTTGCTTTGCGTATTTTTTTTTTTTTCCCTGCAAGTTGTGAGTCTTGTTTGCTCTGGGTGGGTCTGCGGGTCCCCGCTGCCGGCCCAGGGCTCGAGCCGTGCCCGTACGGGGGACGAGCAGGGCTTTCCCGTGACTCCAGCCAAACCAAACAAACAGCCACCCTCTCTGCGTCACGGGGGGATCGATCCGTCGGCACCGGGGACGGGGACAGGGTGTGCTCCTCCGAAGGGACAGGACGTTGCAGGGGGGAAATTCGCGCCAGCAGGGGCGACGCAGGATTTGTGCTTGTTGAGACCAGCTCAGCGTGGGACGGCATCGCTGGCAGTCCCTGCAGGCACAGCTTTGCAGGGGAGTGGGAAAGCTCCCCGTGCGCCACGAGCTGTGCCCTCGGTGGAAGTGATTCCCGGGTGAGAAATTCCCACTGTGGAAGCCTTTATTACCCGGCAGAGCTAGGTTTGTTTTGTTTATCATCCATTTACTTGGCTTTGGAGGCATGCCCAGATTTCTCCAATTTTGTGTGTGTGGATGTGTGATTTATTAGGATTCAGGGTTTTGTTTTTTTTTTTTTTCTGGTTTAATTTCACTTCCTCAAACTGACAGGCCGTTTGAACAAACTTCTTTTGGATGATTTCCTCTATAGTTTTAAAGGGACGCTTAAAAGTAAAGAGAAAATGTTGCAGCGTGGTTGACAATGAAAAAAACACCCGGTCTGCCGCTGAGACAAACCTCGGCCCTGATTTCGGTAATGGAGAGAGCTCAGAAGGTGGAAAAACAACATGATTTCACTTTTGGGTACTTAGAGCTTTTGACAGCACTTCAGGGATCACTGGCTTTACTTGTTTCGCTGTAGAGCTGGTCGTGCCGTGATCCCATGCGCACTGAGGCACGTTCTTAGCTTTCTGCATGCAAGTGGCCCATTAAAATAGCTGTGCGTGTCTAAAGCTTTGCCAGCTCCAAGCTTTGGTTTCCTCTCTTTGGCTTGATCTGTTCCGCAGCAGTCAGGAAGAGGGGGAAAAAAAAAAAATATCCATTTAAGAAACACTGGAAAATGTAATTGCAACCTCCGGAGAATGGGGAGCAGGTAGGCAAGGGCAGAGCACCTGTAGCTGCCTTGAGCTGGGTTTGCTGGTTTTGTTCTGCCGGGGTTTTTACAAGCTGGGATTTCGCAACGGTGACGTGGCTTTCGAAATAACTAAGACGGGGTTTTGCCTGGGCGTTCTCCGGGGCTCGGCGCCGGGTGCGTTGCTGGCGATGCAGCCCGCGGCGCCGGGGCGATGCTCGGGTGCTGCCCGGGTGCAGGCAGGGAGCTGGGGAGCTGCTCCATCCATCGCGCTGGCGGTGCCTGTCAGCAGAGAGATTGAGATGAAGGAAAACTTCCTTTCCCCCAGTCCAAGCTATAAAAGCATGAGAGAGAGAGAGAGAGATTTCCCCCAGGGATCAGCAGTGATAAAAAGCCTCTCTTTTGAAAAGCAATGAGAGAAAAGAAGTGTGTCTAATCCTCCCGCAGAAGAAAGGGAGAACATCCCTCTGCCGCAAGCCGTGCGGGGGCCGGAGGGGCTCCGGGGTGGACGCAGCGACCCGGCGCTCCTGCCTGGCCGGATCCTGCCTGGCGCTGGCTGATGCAGAGGAAGGGCCAGATTCTTTGTGCAGGAGCGGAGATGCTTTTTATTGCAGGGGATCTGGGCGGGTGGGCTTGGAGGAGCTCCTGGGAGCCAGCCTGCGGGTCCCTGCAGGGCTGGGGGGCTGGCTGCGCTGCGATGCAGGGTGCAGGGTGCAGGCAGCAGCGTGGGGCTCGTGGGGGCTGGGGAGACGCTGCTGGCTCTGTTGCCATCCCCATGTTGCTCAATCTTTGCAGAAGAGCCTCGCTGGCACCCGGCGGGGGAGAGACGTGCACAGATTTTCTTTCCCCTTTTACCCTTAGCCCCGGGGCTGGAGAAGGCTGGGAAGGGGAGATGCAGCCCCCAGTAAGGAAGGATGCTTGTCCCTGGGGCGAGCATCCCAGGGACTACCACAGCCCTTGATCGCTTTTTCCCAGTGGTACAGTGGCCTGGCTGGCTGTGTCCGCAGCCATCTTTCCTCTCCTGGTGCAACCATGTCCCCATTTCCTCGGTGACAACCTGCGGTGTTCGGGCATGGCACAAGAGCTGCTCCGTCACCCTGTCAGCGATGGGGCGATGGCAGCTCGGCCGCTGGTCCTGTGCTCGCTAAGTCCGAGCTGAGGCCACCCGGTTGTCTTTATTGCTGTTGTGGTTGATGATTTATTTTGAGCAGCATCCGCCCTGTCTCGTGACTTGATTAAAAAATAAAGGAAACAGCAGCGTAGCGTGGCTGCTGTGCGCCGGGGGGTCCCTTCCTTGAGCCCCCACGGGGTTCCCAGCCCGTGCCCGAGCCATGCGGACCAGGGACAGGCTACTCCGGGGGGGATTTAGCAGAAAAACGTGCTGGGGATGGTAGGGTAAAGGCAAACGGTAGTGTCGCAGTAGAACGACCTGTCCGGCCGGGAGAGTGGCTCGGCTGGAGACGGAGGGGTGGGCATTGGGGTGGGAGCCCTCCGCGCGCCGGGTGACACACACCGAGCGAGGCAAGGGGCAACTGCCCCCCTCCTGGGGCCCCACCGCCGCCCCCATCAGTGGGGTTGAGGATCCTTCCGTAGACTGTAGAGATTCATCTGCTCGCGAGCAATTATCTGTGTCTCCTTGAAGTGAATAATGATAATCCACAGCCAGGAAAGTCCTCGCTATACTGGGAGTAATGAGTTTATGTTTTAAAAAAGCAACCCCCCCCTCCCCCCAAACCACCACCCTGCAAAGGAAGACCCTTTAGGGAGAAACGGGTGATGGGGTGGTGGTGGGATGGAGCTCTTGCCACAGCCCCGCTGCTGTTTCGGCGGCTGGGGAGGAAAATAAAGCTGACATCAGGGTGCACTTGCTAACTGCACAGCCTGGTAGGCAGTGGGGTGGTCTGCATCCCGGGGGTGCGTGCTGGGCTGCCCCAGCAGCCTCGCTACGCTTCTGGTTAAGATTTTGGAGAGACCGTCGGTGTTTTGCTGTCGGAGAAACGTGCTTGGCCAGCAGGCGAGCACAGAGCATCCTTTTGTGTGCTGGGAGCCTTTGAGGCATTAGACGGTGCCTATCATGTCACGGTGTCACCTACTGCCCGTCTGCTCATCTTGGTAACAGCGGGAAACTGGGGCTGAGACTTTTGAAGATCGTCCTGGGATGTTACGGCCGACAGCTTCGGTGCCGGGAGTTTTTTGCCCTGGCTCTTTGGGGAGGGCTTTGGCAGAGCCCCTCACCCTCCGCTTGTATACGGAGGGAGCCAGTGACTCACGAACCCCTCGCAGAGAAAGGGGAGCAGGAAATTAGCTCACAGCTCTTGTGAAAGAGAGAAGCTGACTTGATACCTATAATTAAAGCGGGTGTCAAGGAATGAAGTGCAAATTCCTCAGTGGGCATCTCACCGGGAGGGAAAGCAGCGCCCGCCGGCTGACCCAAAAGCGGCAGCTCCTCCCCGGTGAGGGGCTGTGGAGGGGCCGGTGCCGAGTTTGCGAGGGCCAGGCGTGAGCCCCCCGCTCCCGTCCCTCCCGGCAGTAACGAGCTGATGCAGATGGCCAGGCCACGTGTGTCCTGTCCCCGTCCTGTCCCCATCCCGCTGCTCCAGCCAGCGTGAAGGAACCGGCCATGGGGAGCTGCGGGAACGGTGCCTGGTGGGGTCGGTGGATCTGCCCCAGGCAAAAAACTCCTGGGGAGCACGTGGGGCTTGTCGGGGAGGCGAGGGGTCCCTGGGCGCAGAGCTGGGGAGAGGCAGCAGTAGAGAGCGAGGCAAGGGGGGACTTGGGGTGCCTGCTTTGGGAATTGCAGGTGAGCAAGGGCAGGAGCAGGACGTGGAGGCAGCGTCCATGGTGGTTGCGGTGGGGTGGGATGGCCGCGGGGGAAGACCCAGGTCCTTACTGGGGTTGGAGGAGGCGCTTGGGGACCCGTCCTGCTGGGCTGCCTGCAGCACTGTCCCTGCGTCACCTCGAGGGCCTGTGTCCCCCGCCAGCGCGCCTCTGAGGGGAAGGGAAACTGAGGCACGGGGATAACGCTGTGTGTTTGGTTTTGCATGAGTGCCGAGCACATGCACGGGGGCTCCAGGCTCTTGCACCGGTCCCTTCTTTTCCAGCCGCTCCTACCCGGGCTGGTGCCAGGAGCGCGCAGCGAGCGGTGGGGTCCCTCCGGTCGTCCCCCAGCGCAGCACCCCGGCTCGGTCCCCGCGGCTGCGAGCACCTTCCCAGCAAATGTCAAATCTGCTGAGCAGATGGAAAAAAGAAAGAAAGCAAAAAAAAAAAAAAAAAATCCCAACCCAATAATATGAGGAAGAAATGCTGGTGTGTCCTGGGTGGATTAGTTGAGACTCCTCGCTGGATTCCTCCGAAGGGAGGTGCTCGTGCTGGAAGCCGGCCACCAGCCGGGCCTGCTGCATTTTTCCTGGATTCTCTTACCATTTGGGGACTGAACTTTTGTCTGAAAAATATGTATTTTTAACTTGGTTTTGTCTGAAGCTTGTCTTGGCTTCGGGCTGCTCGGCTTCCTCCTGGCCCAGCACGCGCTGAGGTGGATGCGCTGGGAGGTGAGGGCCAAATCCTCCATCCCGGCCCGGCCCGGGAGGAGGAAGCGAGAGAAGGAAAGGTTTGTTCTGACGCAAAAAAAAATGATTTCAGAGGTTGCCTCCTGCTTGGCCCCATTGTCCGACATACGCAGCGGGAGCATGGAGCAACGGCACTGGTATGTCCGAGGACAAAAGCAGCAGTGCTGGAGACACCGGTGAGAAAATCTGGTGTTAAGATAGTTAGGGGGAAAAAAGGAAAAGGAGATAAATATCTCAGAAAGGCTTGTAGCCCCCGACACGGAGGACGGACGGACCCAGATACACGATCGCCTTGGAAACAGCCATTGAAGTGTGCGATATTTCTGTCTCCAGGTGCTTGTTTCCCTCCCAGCTGTGGAGCTGTCACCGGGCACCGGCACCGCTGGCTTCTGTGTGCCGCCTGGGCTGGCTGCCCGGCTGCTGGCACGGTGCTCGGCTCCGGGGACCCGAGCTGCTCCTGCACCTAAGCCTGGCTCAGCCGGGTAGAGCGATACCGTGGCCGCTGAGGATTGCACTGAGCTCACAGCTCCGCAGGGCAGGGATGAGGCCGGCGAGGTGCGGCGGGTCCTTTGTTTATTGTAGGGTTGCCGGACGCGGCGTGGCTCTGCGGGGCTGCTCGTTCGCTTCCCCCGCTCGGGGACGGAGCTTGCCCAAGCCAGCAGGACAATCTGGGCTATGTTTTCATAATTAAAACAAATAAAACAAACCCATACGCAGCGTTATTTACAATATGCGCTCAGGGAAGAGTCGAGCTGAATATTATTTCCTCGCTGAGTTTTTCTCTTTGTCGCTCACACACGAGTTTGTTGTTGTTGGCTGCTCCGGAGGCCGCGGTCTCGCGTGCCGAGCTGCCGCCGGCCCGCAGCGGGCTGCCCGGGGAGCCGGCGTGGGGTGGCCGGGGCTGGGCTCTGCCCGCCGCGTCGGTGCGGGTTTTGCTCGGTGGCACATGCGGGTTTGTTCCTGGAAAGCTGGTTGAGAGCGGCGGCTGTGCGGGGCGGTGACTGGGGTGCTTTTGCGAAGCGAAGAGATGCCGCTGCTCGGGGTGTTGCCGCTGGCACGGCAGGGATCTGTTTGGGGTGAAGTAAAATGCTGGGGTTTCCTGCAGAGGGCTGGCAGGGCATGGCAGATGATTTTCCAGCAGAGACCAGGAGCATGCGGCGTTGCCCGCAGCATCCGTCCCCGAGGGGCTGCACCGTGGTCCAGCGGCATCGCTCCTGCGCCGGGTCTGAGACTTGGAAGTGCCGCAGCATCTGGCAGGACGGGCGGGGTTGTGGTTTCTGGGGGGGGGAGCAGCTCTGGCTCCCGGCTCCCACCCAGCGCTTTGAGCAAACATCACCCTGAGGATGGAGAGGCGAGATCTGGCCCCGGGCCCCGGCGCTGGCTGCAGGGATGCAGCTGCAGCAGTCGGGTGCTGCGGCAACCGGGCAGAGTTGGCGCGGCCTCAGGTGGTGCTGGCTGCTCCCCCAGGGAGGGACATCACTTACTGGGGAGGGGGACATGGCCATGGGTGCATGCACACAGGGAGAGGGCATGGATGACCATGCTCACCACGTTGGCAGGTTTTCACCCTGCTGCTTTCTCGCGGGCACCAGCCTGGCTGGGGACGCTGCGGGGAGGGACGCGTGCTGAGCGCGGGACGTCACGGCGCGCGGGGGGAAGGTGCGCTCCTCCCCTCGCGCCGAGCTGCAGGCAGACACGTTCGTATGGGGAGCATATGGCAGGTAATCCAGCGCCAGATGGGTATTTGCTTCCATTTCCCCGGCCCCCGGTGGGCCCGTGCGGCTCCCGCACACGCAGCCGGGCAGCGCTCAGCAGTGTGGCCGGACCCCCACGGGGTCAGCCCCGAAGCCTCCCCTGGGAGCACGGCGCGGGAGAGCTGGGCAGCGTGCCGGTGGCACGGCTCGCCGGCCTTGTGCGGCCGTGCAGAAGCGCCCTGCAGAGCGCAGGCAGCGCCGCTCGGGCACCAGTGCGGCGAGCTGTGCAAGGGCTCTGCACGCAGGGAGCCGGCTGAGCACACCCGCCCCTGCCTAGCAGGGCACGGCTTAAAGCTGGGCTTAGGAGGTCAAAATCTGGCTAATGAGTTAATGGCGATTAATTAACTCCGGGGCACTTCACAAATATTAACTAATTGTTTTGCTATGAGCAAGGTCCGTACAATTACCCCACGTTATGGACTGAGGCACTGGGGTGCGGAGGAGCCGTGCACCCCCAGTCGAGGTGCGTTACCATCAGGGCTGCGACTAAAGCCGGGGGCTAATTCTGGTCCTGTTGACGTGGTGAACAGTTACCCGGGGTTTCGGGCACGGCAGGGTCAGATCCCAACGTAGGATCCACTTTTCTGGGGAAGCAAACTGCATCCCGTGGATTTTGGAGACTGAGCATCTGGCTGCTCCGTCCCCATGTGCATTTTAGGGGGAGGCAGCCGTAGCCGTGGTGCTCTCGGTAACCACCGCCCACGCCGGCAATCTCGCGTCCGTTGGCTTTTTGCTGTGGTCCCCAGCAGCGGCGGCATCCGAGCAGCGTCTGCGGTACGCGCGGCGCGGTGGTTTTGTGGAGGGAGAGGGGCCCTCCGAGGGCTCGGGCTCCTCGCTGGGTGCGAGTAGGTCGGCAGCAGGGTTTAGCGCAGGTACAGCTATTTTTAAATCCCTCTGAACAGAACGGTTTGGTCCTCACACGCTTACTGTTTGTTTATTTACGTACTTATTTTGGCAGCCTGAGAAGTTTGTAGAAATGCTGCAAAGGGCGACTTATTTTGTCGGCTGTTTTGGGGAGGGAAGGGATTAAATCTCAGAGGCCCATTGTGTGAGCAGAGCTAATTTTAGGCCTCTGATCTTAAAATAGAAGAAAGGAAAGGAAAAAAAATAATAATTAGGCGTTTTGCCCTGGGCCAAGGGAAAACAGGCTGCCGGCGTCGGCTGACCACCTGCGAGGTGGCCCCAAGGAAGAGACGTGGCTGCCGCTGGCCAAAGTCAACACGGGAGGTGGCCAGGGCTGCTCCTGGCTGGCAGCGGCCGCCGCCGGGGAAGGGCACGGTGGAGAGCGGCGTGGGGACGAGGCGAGGATTAATCCCCTGGTCTAATGGCGCTTGGGGGGCAGGGGGAGGCTGCGGTGCTTGGCCGTGCTGGATGCGTGCTGGGGACCCACGGCTGCGCTGAGCAGGCGGCTGGTTGCAGCCACCCACCCCGATGGCTCAGGGCTGGTCCAGCTCCTGCTGGGGAACGGTTCCCAGCCAGGAAAGTTCTTGTGTCCGCAGACCCCCGTGGCCGTGACGCTGTGCACGGGAGGTGACCCGGGCTCCGTCTTGGCATCCCCCAACGTTAAGTGTCCCTTACACAGAGAAGTGTCCCTGTGATGGGCCGGCTCCGGGGAGGCTGGATCCCATTTTGTGGCAGGGCTGGTCATCCTGCGAGCAAATATTCTGGCTGTATTAAAATGCTTGGGATTTTCTAGTGAATTGAAGCTCTCCGACCGGTGCCAAGAACAATTCAGCAGCCTCCAAAAACAGCTTTCCCTGAGGATTGTTTGTTCCTCTTGCCAGAAGGATTGATGAGAACTGGTAGATTCAGGTGACTCAGCCCAACGTGACCTGACGGTCTCGTCCCAGGCGGGCTGGCCGCTCGCTCCCACCCGTACCGTGCGTGCCGTGCCGTGCCATGCCGTGCCGTGCCGTGGGGTCCACGCTCTCCGTGCGGCCCCGGGAGGAAGCTCAGAGGAAGCTGACAGCTTGCAGGGCATCTCGAAAACATCCCGTGAGCTTGTCAGCACTTTGTAATCTCCTTTCTCCCTTCTCCCCAGGAAACCTCTTGCAAAGGTGTTGACAAACTCAGAGGATGCTGCGGCCGAGCCGGTGTACGAGGTTACGCCGAGCCGCGGCGCAGGAGCAGCGCGCGGTTGGCTTGGTCCCCCCGAGCACCCACCAAACCCTCCTGCCGCTGCCAGAGCCTCTGCTCACCTGCGGGAGCCTGGCTGGGAACCTGCTCCTAAGGACAGAACGGGAATAATTCTGGCTATTACCTTAATAACACCACCAGCGAACGCTGCGAGCCGCCTTTTAAACCGCCAGAAGCAGCAAAAATGCGAGGCGTGTGTTTAGGCAGAGCTTCAGTCTCAGGGTGTTTTTGGAGGAAAAAAAAATATACACGAGGCTGTTTTCTTTTGGTTAAAATCTCTTTTGTGATCCCCCCCCCCCACTTTTGGATAGCTCTCTTAACTTTCAACAGCTCACGCAGTAGGTGGATGTTTATGCTTGGAGATGTTTTTCCATATGCTTCCCATAGCTCCGCTTGCAGGTTTTGCACATGGGATGGAAGAGAGAGGTAGGCTGCTTTAATATCATATGATATTATGAAATAAGCTCTGCTTTACGTAAATTGAAGACACCCAAGCGCTCCTAGGCCTGGGTAGGGCTTGCTGGGGGTTTCTGTCCTCCTTGCCCTCCATCCAGGGTGGGAGGCAGAGACCCCGGGAGCGGGAGCGCGCAGCTCTCCGTGCACGCACGGCTGTTTTCTCCTGTAATCCTTTGCCTGCAGAGGGTGAATTCCAACCCGCGGTGGGAATTTAGGTCAAAGGTGCTTTTAGTTCAGAGGAATATGATCAAATTAGGGCCTTTTGTGTTTGCTGGCGTTTTGTTGTGGTTGTTTTTTTTTTTTTTTTTTAAAGGGGCTTGCGTAGGCAGGGCTGCAAGAAGAGCTTGGCAGATTGATGGTCAGATCCTGACCATCCTTAAATCAGGGCAGCACTGCCTTTACCCACGGCAGGGCTGGGATTTTAGCTGGAAAGGTCAGAATTGGTCCAGAATTTGTCTTTAACTGGGGATGCGTTTCTGGTCCTGCCTGGAAGGGAGAGGCGTGGGTGCAGCCGCAGAGCCTGCGGCATCCCCTGCGAGCCCACCCCAGGGCAGTTGGCTCAGTGACATCCCTGGCCTGCGGGTTGGAGGGATTAAAATCTTATCCCTTGGAAAAAGACCCGGCATCCTGCTGGTTGTGAGCTGGGAGGTTTCCACCGATGTCCCCATGGTCCTGGGAAAGGGGGGAATTTGTTCCTGCTCCTCCGTTGCCCCAGCTCTGCTGTGAAGAGCTGGCGGGGTGCTCCCTTACCCGCTGTCACCCTTGCTCTGGGTGGGATCCCCTGGGAATTCCTCTGGTCCCGCTCGCGCCGTGGCTGCCCTTTGGGTCGGGGTGGGCTTGGCGAGGCGCCATGCTCTGCAGAGGGTGCTGAGCCCTTTGCAGGATGGATGCGCCAGCCCAAAGGCACCTACTCCCGGAGCAGGAGGCGGTGGCTGGGAAGCGGAGGGAGGGATGGATGTGTGATTTGAAAACAAGCCGCTGTGCGGGGCCTGTTTCGTGACACCCCCTTGCTTTTACGCTGATCCAATGAACCAGCCATTACTGTAATTTCCAGCCAGCGTGGGCTTCTGGTCCCCTCTGCAGCTGCTCCATCGCCGCACTTGAGGCAGCATCGCGCTCTCGGCCCAGCAGAAACAGCCGCGAGCGGAGAGGAGGTGCAGGGAAATCCGGCCTTCCGCTAGCGGCAGGCTTGAGGAGCAGGGAGGAGGACAGTAATTAGGTTTGTGGTTAAGCGCCTCATCCGCTGGGACCTCTTCGCTGAGAGGAGATCGCCATACTTGTGCCAAAAATTAGCTGTCACGATGCCGGGGTGTTAATTTGCTCCGGTCCGTCCCTGCAGGATGGGAGCATCCCTGCAGCCGCGGTCCTTCCTGCAGCATGGGGGGATGCTCGGGGTGTGCCAGGGCACCCAGGGCTGTACTGGCTCCGCTAGCTCGGTGCCACCCCTTTGCAAGCATCGGAGCTGAGCTGGCAGAGCAGAGAGGAAAACGTCTCTCTGCTGTTCAGACCTCCGGGCTGGCTAATAATAACCTTCCCCCGGGCCGCCGGCAGCGTTCATTCATGAATGTTTGCAAAGCGCCTTCAGGTCTTGGAGGCAGGCGCTGTGTGCGTGGGCTTGCTACCCGGGAGCCCAGCCATCGCCCGCTCGGGGAGCACGGCCCGTGGGCACGGCACCCACTGACTTGCAGGGGCCCGAGCTCGGCGGGGCGGCAGTGGCCGTGGGGCTGAGCCTGCCCGCCGCAGGCAGCTCTGCCTGGGACCGTGCTGGGCTGTGGCTGTGCTGGATCCCATCGCCATCCTGCCTGAACCACGCGCAGAGCTCGCTTGTGGGCGAGAGCGGGGGAAGAAGGGGCAGGTGCGTGGCAGGTTCTTGCTGTAAATAGCCTAAAAAAGACGCTTTTATGAAGAAATACCTTAGCTGCTGTCTGCTGGCTTAGCCAAGCTACTGCAGCCTCTCAAAAACTGTTTGTTTTAATCCCTGACATTAATGCAAGGTCTAAAATAAGAGCTGCAATTTCCAGACACTTTTGCTATTAGTGATAGGCAGGACTTAACCATTCAAGCTTAAATTAATTGTGCTGTGGTGTGGCTTTTTTTTTTTTTTTAATTGATGCATAATGTATGATGAGAAAAAGTGAAAAAATAATTAAAGTCTGAAGAGCGCTGCACAGATTCTTTCATTATGAAATCTGGGTCAGCAGCCGGAGAAGGAAAACAAGGAGGGGGGGCTGCTGGAGTGGAAAAACAGGACTTCAGAAGCGCTGCAGGCATCGGAGGAATTCGCGAAAGGCCCTTTTCAGGCAGCCTGGGAAATCCGAAGTTGCATGGCGGCTGCCCCTCGGGGAGGAGCGTGCCCCCCTGGGACGGCACGTGGGGACGTGGCCGGGGCGAGCGGGGCTCCGCACCTCGCTTGCGAGGGGATTCCCTCTCCCGTCTCTGCTCCTGGCTTCTCTTTCAGATGTAGGGGTGGGGGCAGGCGCTGCCATGCTGAGCCAGCAGATCCGTGCGGAGGTGGCCGAGGGGAGCACCCGGAGAGATGGAAAGGGCTGTGCTGGGTGTTTGCAAAGCTGGGGCTCAACAGCAGCGCGTTTCCAAAAGGCTCCCCGTGCCGTGAGCATCCCCGTGCCGTGAGCATCCCCATGCAGTGAGCATCCCTGTGCCATGAGCATCCCTGTGCTGCCAGCATCCCTGTGCCATGAGCATCCATCCCTGTGCCGCGATGGGAGCTTTCTGCTCCTGGTGCATTGAGCACCGGGCAGGAGGGCTCGGCGCAGGGCTCACGAGCGGGCAGCCGGGCTTTGCAGACAGGCAGAAATGAGACTGTGGCCGTGCCCGGCGCAGTGCCCGCTTTGCTCACTGGACCGTGCCGAGGGGCAGGCAGCTTGCGGGCACCCTGCCTGCGCTACCCAGCCGTGCACGCACCCAGAAACACCCATTTTTATGTAGCAGCGTGCAAGTCTCCAAGCAGTAGAGTTTGGAGAGCGGCGGTGATGGGTTTGCAAACAGCAGCAGGGATCGGAGCTTGGACGCCGTGGAGGTGGTGGGGGGCACAGGCTCCGCTCACCGGCTGGGGCTGCCACCCGCCCTCCTGCGCGGCCACGGGCAAGGCGCTCGGTGTTCGGTCCTCGTCTAGAATACAGCTAATTGATTTGCAAAGAGTGTGGTTGAAACTTGGAGTCTTCCCCGTTGGCAGGAAGCGCAGAGGTTTCAAGCCGTGCTTTTGTCCTGGTTTAGGACAAAAATACAGCACTTTTGGAATTTAATCGCAAAATGGAAATTCCCCTCCTTCCTCTTGCTCCATCCACAGGAAACATGGTCCAAATTGATCGGACTTCGCAAACAGTCAGCGTTCATCCTTGGGAAATACTTTCATTATAGGAGCATTCATCCTTGAGAAATAATTTTCTGACCCAGTCAGATTAAGTGCTCTTCAGAGCAAGGACTCTCCATCCCAGTCCCCAGCAGAACGGAGATGCGATCCCAGTGGGAGCTTTTGGACTTTCCCTTCAAGCAAATATTAATTCTAGCAGTGATAGGAGAGCCTTCCTCTTGTTTTACCCCACTAAATAGCCACGTAAGCGTAGCGGCGTGCGCCACAAACCCAGATTCGTGCACGCACGCAGCTACTCCCGGGGAAGCCCTCTGGTCTCGCTCGTGCGCACGCACGTTTTTATCTTTCTCCAAAGATACATTTTCCTCCTCGCTCACAGATCTACTTGTATCATGTGGAGACCATAAATAAATTGATGTTGAATTTAGATGCTTGTGTTGTAGCAGCGAGGATGATATAATCTTGCGCGCAGCAGACATGGCAGAATGGGATGGGTTTAAGGATGGATATAAATGTGTATTGATCGCGCGGCTGCTGCGGTGCATACGGATCTGCCTTTCCCTCCCAGGGAACTTCCCGGGGCAGATCCAGC
The DNA here is from genome assembly GCA_013401315.1 of Balaeniceps rex. NCBI lineage: Eukaryota > Metazoa > Chordata > Aves > Pelecaniformes > Balaenicipitidae > Balaeniceps > Balaeniceps rex. The sequence continues at coordinate 50,864 of VYZW01037435.1, read as the reverse complement.
TTCGTGCGAGGGCTGCGGCGGTTGCGCAAGTGGGAGGACGGAGATGAGCAGCAAGGTGGAGCTGGGGGGGGTCCCTCCGGGGGTCCGGATCGGTGCGGCTGCCTGCGGCACGCGTTGGTGTGTCCAGGGATGCACCGTAGCGGGGGCTGCCGCCGTTTGGCTTTGTGGTCCTCCTTCCCCGGGCAGCGGCATCGCTGGCTGTCATGCTTTCTCTTGAGGTATCTGGTTTCTCTCCCGCTCCCCTCCTGCAAAGGCTGGCCTGATTTATTTCCAAGCTACGCAAAAGGGATGCTGTGGGGTGGGGAGTGCTGGGAAGAAACGGTTAAACCGGAGATGCCGGGATGTTTTCCCACATGGTGAATGGTGGGGGAACACAGAACGCGTATTGAATCGGAGGGAAGTAATAACGCTTCTAATTTTCCTGTGTGATTTAATAAAAATGTAAATCGACTTCGGGTGGATGACTCACTATGGAGGGTGGTGTCGATCAAGATTAATTGGTGGCTGCGCAAAACCAGTTGGGCTTTGTTCCTTCTCCTCAAAGGCAACTGGAATGGCTCCGTGGTGATGGCGAGGCGGTGGCCCGGCCCCGGGGCTGCCAGATACCCGCTGAGCCCCTCGGTATGTTCGGCCCCGGCGTTTTGGGGCAGGGCACGGGGGGGTGTCGGGCAGGCAATGCCTTGTGGCTTTATCCAGTCTCGGTGGATGTCTCCCATTGGGACCCTGAGCCCTGAGAGCGGGTCCCGGTGCCGGCCGGGAGGCAGGTCTCTGCCCAGGACCCGCTGCTGCAGGAGCTTGGGGCAGGATTTGGCCCCGCTGCTGCCGGGGCGAGCGAAAGCGTGCCAGGACGCTGCACTCTGACCCGGGTTCAGCTCTGGACACTAATGGATTACAAATAACAATAATAAATTACAGGAGATGGGATAATCTACCTACTGTAATGTTGTATTACCATGACTGTTAGTTATATATTAATGTATAATTGTATTACATTAGCTACATATGCATAAACCTCATGCTTCAGGGCCTCAGCCAGCCTTTAACTCTCTGTGGTTCACAAAGAAACTTCAGCCAGGGCTGGTTATCCCACGCACCACCGCCGGCATCGGTGGTACCCTCTGCCAAGGCATCTCCCGTGTTTTTGCAGCCCGGTGCTGCCAAAGAGGTGAAAGCTTTTCTGCTGCCTCGCGCCGTGCTGCCCAGCCCTCCCGGGGGTACCTGCTTCCCCGTCTCCCCGAAACACGGGTGGAGGGATAGAATCATAGAAGCATTAAGGTTGGAAAAGATCTCTAAGATCATCTAGATGTGGTCCTGCGAGCAGGAGCAGGGATGCAAAGGGTGCTGGGCGTAAGGGATCTGTACATTTTGCAACGGCAGGTCGGGGAGAAGGGGAAGATAAAGCCCCCCGCAGCCCCCTTTCATCCCTGACCCCGTTTAGCTTCGGCTTCACACCTGAGTGGCGCGAGGGAGGGCTGCGGCGTGCGGTGCCGTGATTGCTCCCCAGCAGATACTTGGCGTGACCAAGACCCAGTTCTGTCGAAAGTAATGAAGTGCGAGCCCTTCCCTTCAGTTATTTTTAATGCGCTGAACCCTGCGACGGTTCTGCTCAGGCTCTGCTAAATCCGAGCGAGCTGCCTTTTGTTTGCAGAGCCCCCCGCACCGCTGGATTGCTCGTCTCGGGGTAAATGACTCGTTAGGCTGTGAGGCTGGATGGACTCTGCTGTGTTTGTTTTTGGGCTCTCCCTGGAGCGATTAGCATGGGCGCAGATGCTTTCCCCTGTACTGTGAATGGGATCGAGGGGCTGGGGGTGCAGATCGGTGCCTGCGCTGGGGCTGATGCACGGGGCGGTGGGGGACAAGGGGCTTCACCCCGCTGGGACGGGTTTCCAGCCGAGGAGGATGGTCTGGGGGCTCTCTCCCTGCCCTGCCAGGGGACAGCCTGGCTTTTAACAGCTCCAGCCCCACTTGCTCTGCTTTTCCTGGGAGCATTCGCATGCTCTTCACCGGTCCCATCCTTTGCCAAGCAGTGCCTGCGGGCTGCCAGCCTGCAGGATGGGCAGCGTGGCATCGGGAGAGATGGGAGGTGGGAATTTCTGCCCTGCTCCCCTTCTCATCCCGGCACAGCCTTCCCTGCCTTCAGTTTTTGATCCCTCTCTCCCCTCTTCTCCTGAGAGCACGAGAAGCAGAGGCAGGAAACGCAGCCTGCTGCCAGATGGCTAGAAATGTAGCATCTGTAATACTTTATCAGAAGAAATTACAGCCGAATCGCTCTCCCTGATTAAACAGCCTGTCCAGATCCTCTGCGAGCCAGCTGGACAGCCTCACCCTCTCGCGACAGGAGGGGAAGCGACGGGAGCTGGGGACACCGGGGCGGAGGGTGGCAGAGGGATGCTTGGATGGGGAAGGGGCTGGACCGAACCCTCCTGCGGCGGGATGTGCGTCCCTTGGGTATGCTGTCACCTCCCTGGGCACGTCCTGTGTGGTGCCAGCTCCTGCCCTTCTCTTTCCCCTGGGTATCCGTGGGGTATGCAGGTGAGCATCCCTCCCTCGGAGAGCAAGGGAGAAGGAGGAGCGGAGTTGTTGACGTTTCCCTTCTCTTGTTGGTTTTCCAAATCTTTTCTCCTTTAAAAAACTAACACAGCGATGCTAAGCCACCCCGCGGGCTGATGACATTTTGCGTTTGGAAGTTGTTGTTGTGAAAAGGCAGAGTGTGAGGGACACAGCAGACACCCGCGGCTGGGGGTAGCATCACCCCCAGCCTCCCAGCTCACCTTGACCCATGGCCAGGGATGCTGTAAAAGTGAGCAGGGGGGGAAAAAAAAAGTAAAAGGAGACAAGCAACGATGTTTGACAAGAAGGGAAACTGAGGCAGGGTGGTGGGCTGTCTCTAAGGTCTGAAAGGTCATCTGAAAAGGGAGCGAGGGGCAGATCCAGAGTTTAAGCCTCTGAGCAACCTGTCCTCTGGCTCACCCTGCCCTCCTGCTTGTACTGAGCGCAGTGGCCAAAGCACGGTGCTACCGGTTTCAACGGACTTGGCGTACGGATGACTTTTCTATGAGTTCACTCTGTCTGGCTGGTGAAACGCAGGCGTGGACTAATGCCACTAATTTGCACTAATGCTGGTGGAAAAATCTCTTGCTGGCATGAGCTGGGACTGCTTCTCCAGGCTGCTGCGTGCCGGGGAGCGAGCGGCCGTGCGGGGCCGGGGAGAGGGGGACGCGCTGCCTTGCAGAGGAGTTTGCATCCACGGGTACGAAGCCGTTTTCTTCCCTGATTTGCTGTCCCGGTACTTGAAGCCGTGACCAGATTTTTTCCTAAACAGAAAACAGGAGGAATCTGCTCTTAAATGTGTGGAATTAGCTGTAGGCTGTAGGAGGTTTGTGTATGAAACACCTTAAATAGTGGGAGAGAGGTGTTGAGCGTCTGCGTGTGAGAGGGGGAGATCCGGCGTCTGAACGTGGCCTGACACGGGATGCTTTTGGCCAATGCCTGAGCCGTGCCGCATCCCCGTGCCGCATCCCCGTGCCTGCCCATCAAGCCTATAGGGACCCAGCCAGCCAGTGCTGGCACCCGCTGTGGGCACGGACGTGCTCAGCCCCGGTCATCCCTCTGCCCTTGGTAGGGAAGAAATGCCTGGCCCAAGAAAGGCACCCAAAAAGCACGTTTTTCCACTCAAACGTGGCGGGGTTTAGCTGAAAGGATGCAGGCAGAGCAGTGACTTGAGCGGGGCTTGGGGGCTCCCGGGGCTCGGGAAGGGTTGTGGCCGTGGGGTCCTGCATGGAGGAGAATGGAGAAGCAGCTTCCCTGGGTGGAGGAGCCTTCCTCCCGCAGCAACCTCGCAGGGGACTGGGCCGGAGAGGGGGAACCGTACACCTGGAGAAACATTATCCCTTTCCTTGCCCGTAAATATTTCACGAGCAGATTAAAAATTTAAGCCAAAATGAGCCCTGCCATCAGAAGAAACCGGCTCGGTTTCAAGTTCTGTTTAAGTATTTTTCTTTATAATGTAGCTGTGTCAATTAGAAAATGACATTGCTATTTAAAATGCTGTTCCGTAGCCCTCTTTAATTAAGGCAGCGATATAATACCAATCTGCTCTCATTAATGAATTTTTAACAATCAAAATGAGAGCTGAATGACGCACAGTTGGATTTTCAGCGCGGGTGTTTTCTCCCGGTGCCTCCGACAGCGGAGTTAAAGGAGCGAGAGGCTGCGTGGGAGGAAGGCTGCTCTTCCTCGGGCGGGCTCCGCACCAGGCTGAGCGGCTGGAGAAGCATCTCAGAAGCCGGGTGGTGGGAATCGAAGGGCTTCAGCCCTCCATCAGCATCAGAGAGCCATCCTAGTGGGAGAAGGTCCTTCTGAGGCTGATGGGTGGCTCTGAGTGGCTTGCATGGGAGCGCCGTGAAAAAGCGAAGACGCGCGCTGAAGTCTCGCAGGAGCCTGAGCTTGATCGCAGTTTACTCCTCACCTCTCCCCGCCGGGCAGTCCCAAGCAGTAACGCAGCTGAAACGAGGGATGCAAACATGGTTGTGAGCCCAGCAGCCACCATGAGGGTTGCATCCTGCCTGGTGCAGCGTGTCCTCGCTGCTCGGACTCGCCTGGCATCCTTGGAGCATCCCCTGGCCCGGTTTCCCCTGGAGATCCTGCAACGCCGCCGTTTTGCTGCGGCAGCAAAGGATGCGATGCAGTGCCAGGGTGCGCGGCTTTCCGACCCAAAATAAATACCTAATTGCAGCCTGCTTTCCCGTGCAGTGTTTCTTTTTTTGTTTTGACACGGCAGGGCAGATTAAAAGATGCTCCCGCACCAGGGCTCGTGCTAATTGTCTCCCATTGTTTGAGCAGGAAGCCTTTTTTCTGCAGTGGTTATTATCTGTGATTGCTGGAGGAGCTCTCTCCCCTCTGGTTCTTCCTTCGAGGAGGCAAAACAAAAACAGGAATTTCTTTGAATAATAAAAAAATTAGCCAGGCGTGAAAAGCTTAAGTGCAATCATTTCCGTGGCCTGTTTTGATTTGAGTTGGTATGATTCGTTTGCTCTCTTATCCTTCCTTCCCCTTTCCTCTTCGCCATCCACTCTTTGCTCCGTCCTTCCCCTGACGAACAAATCTGGTGTTTTAGGAGAAGCGCGCGCGTCGTGCAGCATCCCTGCTGTACCTGCTGTGGGAGCAGGGGGGCTGCAGGCTGCAGAGCAGCATCTGTCCCGTGCTCCAGCCCGGTGGCCGAGCGGGTTCAGCCCTGGCTGGGCTGGGGTGCGGGTGCAATGGGGGTCGCTACGAGTCCCTTCCACCTCCCGCTGTCCCCCCGCTCGCCGGGGCTCTGGTGATGCTCCCGGGGACTGCGCAGCCTTGGACCCAGATGAGCCACACGCGTGGCACGGTTTGCTTTATCCTAAAAGCTTTATGCTAAAAGTTTTGCTTTAAAATAGTTTTGTGTCGAGCTGAAGCGACCAGCACGGAGGGGCCGGGGCTCCCCCCACCTCCCTCGCCTGCGAGAGAATCGCGAGTGGGTTGCGGTTTCCTGGCTGGGTTTTTGTTGCCATAGGGAAGAGAATCGAAGCCTGGAAACCATCTTGCGGGTGCAGGGAGGAAGTGTTAATGTCTAGGAAAACGGAGAGAAAATAGCAGCGGCAGCAGCACGCCATCGTCCAAGCCCCGGCGCGAGTCGGTGCAAATCCTCCCAGCAGATGGGAAAGGCCGACGGGGTCGTGTTCGACCTTTCTGGCATACGTGTGCCCCGGCACCGCTGGCACGCCGGGCTGCCGGCCAGCGTGGGCAGCGGCCACGGCCCCGGGGAGCGGGGCAGCCGTCCTCAGAGCTCCTGCTCCGTTCCCTTCTTGCAGGGCTGGGAGAGAGAAGAATGTATTCATAGTGGGGAAAAAAAGAAAAAAAAAAAGGGAATATGTTCTCTGATGATTTCAAGAGGAGGAGAGAGAAGCAAAGGCGGCTTTGAGCTTTTGCCCAGGAATAGCCAGAGATCTGTTTGGAGGCTTACATCCCACTGTCGATAATTTTGGAGCTGAATCATCTGCATTTTTGCTGCTCCGGAGACAGCGTCAGGAATAAGCGTCCCCAGGGTGTCAGAGGCACATTTTTGACTATTGGCAATGGACCTGATTAAGAAAAACATCCCAAATGACACCTAATGCTGACATCCTTAAAGTCTGGACTCTTATTGCTCATCGCCAATGCAGACACTTCTTAGGGATGTGCGTGGCCGTGGTGGTTTTTGCAGACAGACGGACAGACGAGTTAGATGAGCGTGTTCTTCCTTGCTCACCTGTGTGCAAACGTGCTGTGATCTCTGGGGCGGGCAGCGGCACTGCCGGGCTCTAGTGCGGGGACGTGTCTGTGAGCTGTGCGGAGCTGCGGAGTGGGGTCCTCCCTTTGGCAGGGGTCCCCCTTTTGCAGGGTTCCCCCTTTTGCAGGGTCCCCTGCTGCTCCGGCTCCCCTGGCAGGCACAGCCGAGCTCGTGCTGCTGGGCACCGCGGCGGAACCGGCTGCTCCTGGGGCCACGTGTGCCTCGAGCGCAGGGGTTGACTTGTCCTCTTGGGTGGAGCATCACCCTCCATCACCCTAAATGGCAGGGTATTTGGTTCCCACACTCCACCTCGCACCTCGACACGAGGTCCCGTGGGATGCAGGAGCAGCGCGGGGGGATGCGCATCCGCCCCCACCGGCGGAGGAGCGGTTGGAGCCCGCCCTGTGCACGCTCTGGACCATGGGATGATTAAAGCCCATGTGCAAATTGCCCAGGGAGGGGAGGTGGAGCAGCGGGGTGGTGCAGTCTGGGGGGGCTCTGATGATGCTGGGGCTGTCGAGGGGCTGGGGAGGGCTCGGCTGGTTGCCGACCTGGGTTCAGCGCAGGGAGCAGGTGGAGCGTGTGGCCGGCTGCATCACCAGCCCCTCCGGCCACCATCCGCCCTGCTCAGGTGTTCGGTCAGTTTGACCCCAAGCCAGCACAGGGGGGTCAGGCGGCGGTCGCCCGAACCGTGGCCTCGCAGGGCTGGTACCCCCGTGGCCCCCCGCTGCCACCGCCGCAGCGAGGGGCAGGTGTGCCCAGCCGGGGCTTTCCCCGCGGCGACCGTTTCGAAGCAGCCATCAGAGCCGGTTAACGTAAGCTTGTGCACAAGCCAGCCCGGTACTCGGGGCACCGGGGTCCGACCTGCCCGGCGGCACCCATCGCTGCCCGGCTGAGCACCTGCCTGGAGACAGGGCAGCGTGGGGCCGGCTTAACCCGTCCTTCACCGGGCGGTGATGCCGGGCACCGCAGCTGCTGCGTGCGTGCTTCGGGGACGGCGAAGCCCTGCGAGCGCTTCGTGACTCATTGCTTGCATAAAAGACGAAGCAGGAGGAGAGGGGGGATAGCCGAGCCGCTCCTCGGGGAGCTGAGCTGATGCAAGGCTGGCTGGCGCTGCAAAAAGCAGAGCCCTGGCTGCTCCCCAACAGGCATGGGGGAACAGATTTCTCCGAGGAGAGAAGCGCCTTTTGTCACCCAGCCGGGTATCAGGCATTCGCTGTAGGGCCTCCTCTGTCACATCGGGTACTTCCGAAGCGGCTCCGCAGTCTGTTATCGCTCCTGGCTTGCAGTGAGGGGGTGCGTGCGGCTGCGGGGCCAGGAGCCTCTGAGCGTGCTGCTCCTGGATGTGGGGAAGGGAGTGAAAATTAAATTGGGGGACCCACGAGAGCACAAATCCCTTCTTAAGGGGACCCTGGAGGAAAGCTCTCGGGGCTCTCCTGCATCGCAAGGGCTCTGCAGCACACAGCCCGTCGGCAGGGAAGCAGGACTGGTGTCCCCAAGGTGCCACCGCTGCCACCAACCCTCCTGGGTGGGCAGAAAGCTCGCTGCTTTGTCACCTGTCTGTAAGCCAGGCTGCCGGGTCGTTTCCCATGTCGCAGGGCACGCCAGCTCAGCACTGGCATTGTCGCTGGGTTTGCACCGGGGCGTGGGGATCCCCTTCCTAGTGCCGGGGATTTCGGGTGGCTGCGGCGTTGCTGTAGGGACCGAGGCAGCGCTCCCCAACTGAGCTGGCACAACACCCACCCTGTTTGTGTGTTGCACACAAACCTGTTTTCTTCTTCTTTCCCCGGTGATGGGAAGACAACTTTCCTGTCTGGAAAGTCCCGTTCTTCCCTCTCACACGCTCGTTTACTGTCACTGCAGCTCTTGCCCTGCAAGCGGCGGCGGCATTTGGGGATCTTGGAAGGACCTGGCTCAGCCGGAGGAGCAAGGAGCAGCCGTGCCTTGCGCAGCCGGGCTCTCCTGCTGCTCTCCATCCTCCTACCCTGCCTCTGAGCCGGGTGGTCAGGCTGTCCTTCGGTGCAGCCGCCCCGGCGCTCGGGCTGCCATCGTCCTGCACCGACACTCCTGCTCCCCCTCCATCCTCTTGCACCTGCTCTCTCCCTGCCAACGAGTATAATTAACGTACTAATTAGGGTGTCTGTGCCACATCCTTGGGAAGGCGGCTTGGCTCCTCGGTGCTAATGGAGCTGCTGTCACAACAAACGCCGCAGGACCAGCATCCCCGGCACTCTCCTGCCCGCCCCGTGGTACGGGGGCTGCTCCCGGCATCCTCCTCTGTCCCGGTCCCCCGTGGCCCCAGGGGAACGGAGCAGGGCCAGCGCTGCATGGTCCCGACTGCAACCCATCCAGCAGGACAGACACCACGCTCCTGCCTTCACCCCTTGACCGTGGGTAGGGATGAGTTAAGGGGTGGATTTTAATATATTTTATATTATTTAATATATTTTAATAGTAAATTTTCTGGTAAGTTGTGCTTTGGAAGGTCAGGCACGGTTTGTGAAGTGTGGCTGGATTCAGTGAATAGTTTGATCTCCCAAAAGAGGATTGCAGTATTTTTAATACTTCTTCCTTTTCTGATCAACCTTCCCCTTCAAAATACCATTTTCCTTGTAAAAATAGACCCGCGCTGGCCAAACAGCCCCCAGATGAGAGACGGCGCTTGCTTTGAGCTCGCAAGAAATGTTGCAGCTGGACAACAAAAACATTTTTCCTGCTTCTTCAGGCTATAGAAAAACCTGGAGGTTTGGGGCTTTGCTTTAACCCTGTCGTTTCCATGTGCTCGCCTTTCCCAGCCCCTCTTTGCCGCCGTTGGAAAGCCGGGAAGTGAGGACCCCGCTCCGGGCAGCGCCGGGCAGCGTTGCCAATGCCGTACAAGATGCTGTTTGCCTGCACGGCGCTTTCTGTGTCTGAGCAGCACGTTCCTGTGTTGTCACGAAACAGAAGACAGGATAATTAAATTGCCCTTTTCCCAGCAAAACGTTCCCGTCTCCGCGCCGCGGCGGGCCTGGCTGTGGCCCGTTGCCAGTCGCACATGCCTCCCTGCTGATGGAAGGTGTGAAAAGCACCGGGGAGGAGACCAGGGTGGCGATTCGGGGGGTTTTTTATGGATATTTGTCATCCCTTGGAAGGAGAGGCACCAGCGCGATGGCAGTGATGTCGCGGAGGGGTCTCTGGTGTCCCCACCGGTAATTCCCAGCCTTTAAGCTGCTTGAGAGCAGCAGGGGCTGCTCGAGGGCTCCGGGTGTGGATAATCGAGATATTCTTGTCGTTAAGCCTCTCAAGTGTTGCAGGTCTTAAAAAGGGCCCCGGCTGTCGGGTCTGTCCCCTGCCGGGTCGGAGGGGGCTGGGGCTGTCGGGGCATTATCGGGGCTGTCGGGGCATTATCGGGGCGGTTGTGACATTATTGGGGCTGTTGTGACATTATTGGGGCTGCGGGCAGTGGGGCTGGCTGAAGCGTGACTTCCCCGGGAGCAAGAAGTGGCTCAGGAAAGGATGCCCGTGGGTGTGTGGGATGGATGGGTGCAGCTTTGGTGGCTGCTGGCACCCTCCGGCAGCGGAGTGGCTGGCAGGGGAGCGCTCCCAGTGCTGGGGATCCAGCCCGGCACGGTGCCTGTGCAGCTCCTTGGGGAGCGGCGGGGCCCATAGCCTCGTCCCATTGCTGCCTGGCTCTGCGGCCAGCCCTGGTCCCCTCCTGGGATGGGGTGATGCTCCCTCCCTGGTGCAGGATAGGGCTAATTAATGAAACGGCTGTAAGAAGCTCATGGCAACCTCATGTAAAGGCAGAATGTATTTATGCTGCTTGTCACCCTTCCTCATCTGCTTTCTTCTCCTTCCCTCCTCCTCCAGCCTCTGCCACCCCAGGTCCTCAGATCCATCAGTGTTATTGCTTTGCCTTCAGCTATAACCCTGCTAGTTGACTTCCAAGAGCTGGCTCTGCCCGGCCCTTGTCACCCCTTCCCTCCCCTCCCCTGAAATATTAACGCCACAAATCACAAGCGACAGCCGCTCGGCTGGAGCCCCCGTCGCTCACGCTCCGGCCGGGAGGAGGTGTTGGAGGAGGGATGGGACACGCGGTGGGTTTGTGCTTCTCCTCGGGGGGCTGCATTCACTCCCAGCTGAGAGGGGAGAGGGTGAACCCCCTGCCTAAAGATGGGGAAGCAGGGAGGCAGAGCAGCAAGACTGGGGCTTGTGGTGCCCAGCCCGCCCAGGATGCGGGCTCCTTCCCATCCCTCCTCGTGTCCCACCGCTGCGTCCCTGGATGCGTGGTTTTCCTCTCCCTGGTCCAGCCGGGTCCTGCTCGGCCATGGCCTCTCCCCTTCTCTGCAAACCCCGCAGCTGCCATGTGAGCCTCAAATTGTGGAGCTGGGCTGGGAAGGAGCCGTGTCCCCCGGGAACGCGCGTGCGCCCCGACCTTCTGCCGCGTGGGACACTGCCGGACAGCGGTGGGGAACCGAGGCGGTGAATTTGCATTCCTCCTCTTGTGTTGGGTAGATGACGGGGTCGCTCACGTGAGGACGAGCTAGGAAGAGCAGATGTAAAGGAGATTACGGGCGGCTTTTTTGCACGCGTGTGTGCACGCACGCAGCCAGGCAGGCAGGGCCGTGGGCCGCACGGCACACGTGAGCGTTGCACCCTCTCTTTGCAGAGCGCAGACAGAAACAAGTGGGAAAGCAGGGGAGAGACGTGGGCACGGCGTTGGCCTGTCCGCAGCTGGTTGGGGGGCAGCGCCGAGGGGCGCGGGCTCTCCTCGCTGGGCTCTGCGGCACCGGCTCACGCTGCTAAGGGGGACGGCTGCAGCCACCCAGGGGTGGGTTTTGCAGCGGGGGGGAAAGGGCAGCGCTGCAGCGTGGGTCAGTCTTTGGCAATCGTTCAGCCGTGGTAGGGTCCCTCTGTGCCTCAGTTTCCCCCAGCGGTGAGACAGGAATGGGACGGCTGTGGCTGGCTGGAAGCGTCGCTGCCCGTGCCGGGTGCATCCCCGTGCACTGAAGCATCCCGAATCTCACCCCGCTGTGGCAAACAGCATCCCAGTTCCTCCCATTGCACCCGGAGCTGGCCAGAGCCCCACACTTTCCCTGGAGAGAGGTGGGAGAGCAGGAGCCGGCCGACCTCTTTGGCTTTCGCGATGGAAATGGCATCAGGGAAGCGGAGAGGTGGGACCCGGAGGTACGAGCAGTGCTGTTCAGGGTGAATACAGACGTGGGTTCGCTTTTCTCTTGTGTTCCCCCAGCGATGCGTTTACAAGGTTTATTTGTGCGTGGAGAGAGCTCTGCTCAAGCCGACCCCCAGGACAGACTTTGGGAAGGGACGCTCCGGGGCACAGGCAGGGCCGGCGGAGCGGGCACACGGCGGTCGCTGCTGCCCGCAGGGCGGCCGGCTCCGCCGCCGGAGACGACCTTCCCTCTCCGCTGACCTTCATGCCCATCAGCATCAGCTTTGCTGCCTTTCGACATCTCGGGACGCCGGCGGTGGCAGCGGCTGGGGTGCGAGGCTGGGCTGGCGTTCCCGCGGGGGGCTGCGGGGGCGCGGGGGGCTCGGCCAGCGTCAGGGCGTTTATGGGCAGAGCTGGGGGGAGGTGGGGTGCGTGCGCTCGCCTGTATAATTCAAGGACTTCGGCTCGCTAACAGAGGTTAAAAGGGGAGCGGTGTGATCTGTTGGGAAAATCATTAATGGTAACCTCTGCCGGTGGTGCTGCTCANGGGAGCAAATGCTGCTGCGGGGGGTGGCTGATGCTGGGGCTGCCCGCCGAGGAGCAGTCGTTCCCCGAGGAGCAGTCGTTCCCCGTGGCCCGTCCCTTACGGAAATGCAGATGTAACTGGTGTGGAGAATACGTTTGGGTTGGGTGTTCCTGGAGCAGCTGGGGAGGTCTCAGCGGTGGGTGCTGCTCGCCCTGGGGAGTCGGTGTTACCAACTGCGGTGAAATCTACAGCCCCTGCATGGTCACCGAAGGGGCATTTTGGGAGACAACGGGGGGATTTGCCTTCTTTAGCCTATTCCATCTTGACTTTCTGCCACGACGGGGGACAGGCTGGGCATCACCTGGTGCCCGTCCTCTCGGAGCACCCAGGAGACTCCTCAGCCATCACCCAGGCGTCACCAGAGGGGTTTTGGACCAGAGCACGGCCAGCTGCTCATCTGGAAGGACCCCAAAGCATCCTTTGAGCTGAAACGTGCCCCAGCCTCTTCATGGTCCCTTGAGCCATCCCATTCCCGCAGATGCCCGGGGAATATTAGCAATGCCGTAAGGAAACGGGTGGCCAAACAGCAACGCTGAGGTCTCCCCAGTGCTGCACCCAAGGCGTTCATGCCTTCCTGCACGCTGCCTGAAGCGACAGCCCCTTTTTTTGGAAATATTTAATACCAAGCTGCCGGACCGACGGATGCTTGCTCCCCATCAGCTGGATTACAAATGGGAATAGCTGTCAGTCAATTTGGGATACCCCAATTTCTGCAGGCTGCCAACATGGAGGCATTTGCAGGGTTCCTGGCTGAACTCGTCGGCGCTTTGCCGCTGCGGTCTCTGCCCCTGCCCCACGTCGCCCGTGCCTGCTCCAGCCCCGTTTCTGCCCCGCGTGCCAGCCGAGCCGGAGCCCTGAGTGATGCTGCAAGAAACCCTCCCAGTTCCCTCTGGTTGTTCTTCTCTTGGGCCTGCTCCAAAGCCCGTCGACGGCCCTGGAAGCTGTTCTCAGATGGCTCCGTCTGAGAAAAGAAAGTGTTGAAATACCACAGGAAACGCTGTTTTTCCGAGATATCTGCCTCGGCCAGAAATGGGGAAAAAAAAAAGATGTTGGATGAAAGGCCAGTTTTCTTGTCCCGGGCTTCAGCTCTCTGAAGTTTGTTTCACACAGGAACCGGTCCAAGTTTGGGGGTGCAAGTGGCCCCGAGGGAGCGGCGCAGCACGGCCGTGGGTGCCACCGTGCCTGTGCCCCGGCACTGGCACCCTACTGGGGCGCAGGAGGAAAACAGGCTGGGTTTCGTCCCGCCGGTTGAAACCTTGCCTTGGCCGCCTGTGTGTTGGCTGCAGCAACCTCGACGGGTCCCCAGGTGTCACGGCGGCACAAAGAGGCAGATTTTGGCTATTGGGGACCCGGTGTACCCTGGAGCGCCCCGGGGAGATGTGCGCGGTGGCTGTCCTGGTGAACATGGCAGCCAGCTCGGGGTGTACGGGGGTCACTGCAGCCAGGCCAGGGCTTCGTTTTGCAAAACCGACTGTGATTCTGGGGTTTTTTTGCACGCGAGCACTGATATCCTGGAGCATGGCTGACTTGGAGGCAAATTTCCTGACTTTGGCCTCGTCTTTGGCTTCGGGTCTTTTTTTTTTTCACTCACAGCAAACATCCGTTTTATCCCGCTGCAAGTCCATTATCGCCAGCTTAACTGGACGCCCATCAGGACCGGCTGTGCAAATACACCGGCGGCGGAGGAAGCGTTCTGTGCTGCAGATCCCTGCCGGGAGCAGTGGCTGCGCCGCTGCTTCGTGCTCCTGCCCGGCGGCTTCCCAAGTTCGGGGCGGCTCGGCGTGCCGGGGCGCGTTACACCCCTTGCACAGGGCACCCCAAATAGCTCCGCGTTTTATTCCACCGAAGACAAATGTATGTCGTATTACACAATGTGCGTGCATAGGGATAATATAGATATTTATATGCGTTGCATAATAGATGCAAACGGAGAGACTTTATGGTGCCGGGGAGCCGCTGGGTGGTCTGCACCCCAGCTCGCTGGGTGACGGGGTGGTGGAGGATGCTGGTGCGTGCCGTGCGGTGAGGTTTGGGATGGCCACTGTGCTGGCAGCCGGAGCGGTCGGGTGGGGTGGGCTCGCTCGAGGGGCCGGGTGTGTTGTCCCAGGTCACCCAGCAGATACGGGATGTCTGTCTGGAGGTTGGGGCTTTGCTGAAGCTCTGTACCCCATCACCCTCTGCTCCCCACCCGCCCTCTCCGGGTGCCTCTCTGGGTGACGGCGTGTGAGGATTTCTGTGGCGACCCCCTCATTGCTCCCTCCCTCCCTTGTTGAAGCAGCACCCTTTCCAAAATCTGTGTTACAGTAGTACCCGCAGCTCCTCGCTGAGCAGCCCCGGGGCTGAGAGAGAGGCGGTCAAGGGGGTGCCTCCTATAGTACCCTACACGGGGTGGTTCCTATAGCACCCTGGCACCGGGGTGCCTCCTATAAAGCACCTTACCGCAGGAGCTGCAGAGGGATGGGAGCGGATGGGTGCCCATCCGTGCCCGCTGTGCGGCAGGGACTTCTCCCTGCTGCTTTTGACCTCAGCGCCGAGGAAGAGGTCGCAAGGCGAGACAGGCAGCGCGGGCAGGGACTGGCAGCAGCGGCCGCCCTGCCCGCCACCCTGGTGCTGTGCAGAGTACCTGGCGAGGGGGCCGAGGCCTCCCCCCTTCGACAAGGAGGGAAAAATAATAATCTCCAAGCCAAGAAACGCAGAGCTGCTGGGAGCGTATTTATCACGGTGAAGAAAAAGGCTCTGTTCCCTGCCTCTCCGCAGCGGCTGTTTATCACACACACAAGGGCACGGAGAAAATGTTCCATTTGTTGAGTACAGCCGTCAACCCACACAGCGTATAAATTAAGGGCTTTTACATGCAGAGTTCCCGAAATAAAACACACACATACAAAAGAGAGAGGAGTTTTGTATCGGCCCCGGCGCGCTGCCTCTCCCTGGCTGTCCCTGCGCCCCGGCCCCGGCCGGCGCTGGCTCCCGTTCAGGAATTCCACATTATCTCCGACCGTTTCCAGCTTCCTCAGCAGGGAACAGCTCTGCTTCTGTCTTCCTCCAGCCACATCTGGAAAGTGTTACGCCAGGGTGTCAGCCGTCAAGAGCCGGGCGGCTGGCATGTGCTCCCCCCGGCGCGTTCCTTCCCGCCGCCCTGCCTGCCGCCCTGCCTGCTCGCCACCCTGCCCGCCTGCCTGCTGCTGCGCTCGGGCTTCGAGCTGCCTTCCCCAGAGGGCTGCGGGGCTGAGTTTTATCTGCCTCCCCTTTTCGGGGAGTTTTGAGGGAGCTTTTGTAGCTGCCATGGGGGTGACGGGGAGAGATGGCTCCAGGGACCCCCAGGGGTTGATCTCTGCAGGCAGGAGCTGCTGGAGGCAGGGATGCTCTGCTGTGGTCCTCAGCTCTGCTGTGGTCCTCAGCTCTGCTGCCTGCTGGGAGGCAGCGGGGAGAGATGCGATGTAAATCCTCCTCTTTGCACGCTTTGCAGGGACTCCCTGACGGCTCAGGGGAGTTTTTGGCTCCTGGCCCTGTCTCTGGGCTGGCAAAACCTGCATCCCTGGGCTGCAATGCAGTGGGGATGGGGTGCTCCGTCTGCTAAATGCTGAGGGTTAAAGAGGGGAGCTCCGGGGGCTGAAACCTCTGTGGTTCCCTTTGGAGAGGTGCTCCCTGCGCCGAGAGCCGTGGCTGTGCTTGCTTGTAGTGACTGTGGGTTTATCTCACCGGGATTTCCTCGTACGTAAGGGGGTACCTGGGGTATAAAGGGATTTGGCTGTCAGCACCTAAGTCCCTCAGGGGAAATCCCCGCTGCGTGTGGGGGGCACACGGAGATGCTCAGCCAGACGATTGCAGCAGAGATGATGAAAACGAAAGAGCTCCCGGTAGCATCCCTGTATTTTTGGGTTCTCTCCTTGCTGCAGCGCGTTCCTTGTGTTACCCCGGTCCCTCGCTGCAGGCGCGATGGGTGACACTGCGCAGAGGGAAGGAGCTTTGCAGAAAGCAGGTCGCTCGGGGGCTGATGTGCGCTTCCAAGCAAAGGACACGGAGAAAGCCGGTGTCTTGTTTTTAAAACAGGGGTAACGACAGTGACCTGGAAGCAGGTTTGTGTGCCTTAACGAGCGGCGTGTGCAGTACACGCGAGGGTCTTTAGCAGGGAGGGATGGTGGAAGTGGTTAAATGTGCCCTAACTTATCATCAATGGGAATCAGGGAGGGTTCCCTGCAGTTGACTTTTGCCTTTTTTTTTTTTTTTTTTGGCTCTTGCTTTTAAACTGGCAGGCCTACCATTATGGGATTTTAAAATTAAAGAAAAAAAAAAGAAAAGAAAAGAAAAGAAAAGAAAAAGAAAACAGGCCTTGGTTTTATAGACCCTACAGATGCATCCGGCACCAAACTGATCCCAGATGCAGCTCCGCTGTCAATAGTGTTACACGAGGGATCAATCCCCTTCATTGTTTTATGTGGCCTCTACAGCATCATCAGCTAATTAAAGCTAATGGGTCCCAGAGCAGCACTGACAGCATCTGATCCTATCAGCCCACACAGCCGTTTTAGCTTGACGGGCCACTCTGGAGCCGGATCCTGCACTCCAGACCCTGGCGAAAGCCTGTATTGACTTGGGGGATCAGGCTACAGATCAGTGGGAGCTGTTAAACAAACATCGCCGGATTAATGTCAGCTCCGCAGGGGGAGGAGGTCGATGGCTGCTAATTCGAAAGAGGTGGGAGGGAGGAAGGGGACGCGGTGACAGCGGTGACGAGGGACGGAGCGGGGGAGGCCGGGTTGTTAAAATGTTCCCCGTGTCTGTGGCAGCGTCTGAGTGTTTCCCAGTCTTGGATTTGTCGTCACCCTGGGTGGGAGGCTGTGCTGGAGAGGAGCTCGGCGGCATCCCCAAGGGCGTTGGAGGTGCCTAAATCTCTTTGCTTTGTGCCTCAAGGGAGGCAAGGCGCCCTTGGGACCGGGACCCCAGCACCCTTTCTGCACGCTGACTGCGGTGTGAGCATCTCCCCAATCACAGCAGAGCACTAAATCATCGGTTCCTGCTTTCCCTTTTCTTGTGGCTCCCGTTGTCCCTTGGCTGGGGCTCGAGGGTGCCCAGGGATGCCCAGGGATGCCCAGGGATGCCCAGGGATGCCCAGGGATGTCCAGGGATGCGGGCTGGGGAGGTTTCCACTCCTGCAGTCGCACCGCCCTGCGCTGCAGCTAGTCTGTTTTGGACTCTCATCTCTTTTTCCCTCTTTTTCCCCGCATTTCTGTGTTGCCAGGGAGGGTGAGATGGGATGGGGAGGGCGGCTGGCAAACCCGTCGCTTGGTCCCGTACCACCACGGAGCAGGCAGGACGAGGAAACTCTCATTTCAAGAGTATTTTTTAAACCTACCCCGCCATTCCTCTGGGATGGACTATCACCGCAGGTGCCTCTTACTTTTTTTGGTTGCAGAATTGGGCGGCGTATTGCTCGGCAGGCGAGCGGCCTCTTCCCCATCCTCTCCGCAAAGCAGGTTGAGCTGTCTGCGCAGGCATGGGGCTGGCTGGGTCTGTGCTCCAGAGATGGGGGGTGCACGGCCCCCCAAAAAATTGGGCAGGGAACCTGGGTCAGAAGCAGCAAGGGGACCTTGGAGTCCCAGCCCTCCTGCTGAACAAGGGTCCTGGTACCTACTTGGCAAGTTAATGGGCAAATACAGCCCCATTGGTTTAACCGGGGACCTTGGGCTCTGCCCAGAGACTCGATGAAAATAAAATGCCCTAAAATTAACTTTTTTTCCTCCTGTCTCGGTGAGGCAGAGTCCAGCTGGGGGAATCCTCAGGGTTTTGCAACCGCTGGCTCCCGTCGCAGCCCCGACCCCAGCCAGTGGCACTGGGGGGCAACGTCCAGCCTGGTGAAACGGAGAACCAGGGGAGAGGGGCAGGCTCCCCGCACATCCCTGCCCCATAAAACAAGTTGATAATTAAATCCTGCAGCTTTTATATGAATTCCAGGGCATTTTCCTTGGGCTGGAGCCATCTGCAGCGTGCACCCCGCCCTCCCTCACCTCTCCCTTGGGCTCTCTGCAGCTTAATTTTTTCTTGCTTTGGCGTTGGGTGAACGCGATGCTCCAGGGAGCAAAGAGCCGCAGTGGCTTGTTGCAGGGGTGCAGCTCCCCTCCCCGCAGCTCTCTCCTGGTCTCCAGGGCCTCATCCAGCACCAGCATCACCCTGCAGCCCCCCTCCGGGCTGCTTTCCCATTGCACAGAGCCTGCGCACCCCTGGCTGGCTCTGCACTGCCCTGGCCGCTGCCGGCCCGGGCTCATCGGCAGGAAACACCAGCCAGCCGTGCCAGCCTTGCGTCTGCTCCGGCGAGGCTCTTCTCTCCTGCGGCAGCGTGGGACGAGGCCGTCGGATCCCCCCTCGCCGGGGCTGCAGGCTGACCTCGCACAGGTCACTGCTGGGGGAATCATTTGCAGCTCTTTCTGGCTTCCCTTTCCCAGTTCTTACAGATTTGGGGCCGTGTTGGGGCGCAGAGCTCACCCCCATATTTAAACCACAGGCGCTCTTGCAGGTCCTGGGACTTTAGGAAGGTGTTGGCTGCACCTTGTGCCTCTTGCTGCCCCATCTTCTCCCATGTCTTCCTCCACGAGGTGCACGTGAGCGCAGCGGTGGTCTGCCCTGGCCTGGGTCTCCTGGATGAGCTTCTCTTAGAGACGGACCCCCCCGGCTTTGCACAGGGGGCTGTGTCCCCTGGGTGTCCCCTGCATCTCCTGTGCAGCTCTGGAGTTTGGGACCTGGGGTTGCATTTCCAAAGCCAAGAAGTCCGATGTGCTGGCGGGTTGTAGTCATTTCTTAAAGCTCCTGAGCTGGTGGAGGATGCTCCAGTACTGGGAATCTTTCCCTCCAAGGAGCTTTGCCCGGGGGGTGCAGGGGACACCAAGAATCTCTGGATTTGGTACAAAGCACGAAGGAGACGATGTTGCCCAGAAGGTCTTTATTCCACATGTGCGGTAGCTGGGCTGGGGAGGCTCTGTCCTGCGGGACTGGCCCTTGGCTTTGGACTTTGCATTCCCCTCTATCCGTCCAAGACTTTACAGAGGGAAAAAGCCCGAGGAAGGCTCCCTCCCACCATCGCTTTTTCATCCTTCACCCCCCGCGTTCACTTGCTCTGAGATGTCTCTTAACCAGGCTGTTCCCGCTGAGGTTAGTGGGAACATTTGAGAAGTTATTTGAATGCCAGCTCAAAGGAGGCGGCAGGAACGCTCCCGGAGCTGTTACCAGCCGACATCTGGGCGCTCAGCAGAGCTCTGGTGTCAGCGCAGCTGAAAGCAGAGGAGGTGGGAAGCCCCAGACACCTGCAATTTAGTTAATAAATATTTATTTGGAGGTGACAAATACTCTTCTGGATAAAGCCGAGTTAGCAGAAGGAAGATTGCGAGGGAGTGACAGGGTGTGCTTTTTTTGAGGGTTTACCGTGGGGATGTTGAAACGAGCAGCTGATGAACCAAAGGATGTCGAAATCCGCATCCATTTCCCGACGCGGGCTGCCTGACGTCAGGGGACGCAGGCAAACGTCCCCCCTTGGCGAGCAAGTGCCCGGCACGAGGCACCCTCGTCCTGCGGGGACGGCGGGAAGCGGCTGGGGGCTGGGGGTCGCCCCCTCTCACGGGTAAGATGCAACGGGAGGGGTTAGGAGCCGGGGAGGATGCGGCAACCCTGCCGTCGGGGTCTGGTATGGATGATAAAAAGGCTGAAGTTTAATTGTTCTCTTAAAAAGGAGAAGCGAAGGGAGGGGAGGGGAGCCAGCCTGGGACAGGAGGGTGATGGGTGCTGTCACCTTGCCCTGTCTTGGGGCTTTGGTTGATGATTTCGTGGTGCTTGGAGCGGGGCCAGGGCGGGTGCCCCAGGCACTAGCCCCATCCACCCCTCGCAAAGCTGGCCCGCTCCTCCTGGGGAGATGGGAAAAGCTGCTTTGATTTCTCCCCTGGTCCCTCTGTGTGTGATTTGGGGAGGGAAACTTTCCGTACTGGCACTTTGGGGACTTGCTGGGACGTTCTGTATATAAGACCGACATCCAGCGGGGCTTGTCTGGGCGTTGGGGCTGCTGCGTGCTGTGGGCAGCGGGGGTGAACTGATCTCCTGGGGGTCTGCTAAACCATCCCCGCTCCACGGCGGGCTCGGCTCACCCTCAGCCAGCCCCGGTGCTCGGCTCTTCCACCGCTTTCTCCTTCCTCTGAGCAAGCCGACATCTAACCGCGATACCCATCCCTGTGATTAAAGCCCACTAGAGACGAGGCACGGCGTGGATTGCTGCCGGGCTGCGGGAAGCGCTGCGTTTAGCCCAGGGTGGGCTGGGGGCTGGCGGCCGTGCCGTCCATCACTGTCCTGAAGCTGCTGCTGCTGCTGCTGCTGCTGCTGCTGGGCCCTGCATCGCAAACGTGCCTGCAGTACCTCCCGCTGCAGAGCGCGAGAGGATGAGCTGGGCAGCTCTGTGCCGGTGACTCAGTATCTTCTGGCTTTGGAGGAAGCGTCTCCTGGAGATGCTGATGTGCGTGGGCAGCAGGGCAGAGCTTTGCCTCTGCCCTGCCGGGCCACATCCTGCAGCGGCTCAGCCCCACGCCACGCTGGAGCAGGAGCCGGGATACGGCAGGGTGCGGGATTCAAACCCGCTCGGTTTCTTCCAGCGGCACATCGGGATGCTGAGGCCGGCGTGCTGCTGCTGAGCAGCTCTAGCTTGGGGTGGACACCATCACCAAGAGTTTTTGGTCTTGGTTTTGCTTGTGTGGGGAGTTTTTTTGCAGAGGACGAGGAAGACAGGGCCGTGCTGGGGACAGGAGCTGTTTCCAGGGCAGCTTGCCTGGCCGTGCTTGCTCTCTCTGTGCCCCGGGGAGGTCTGTGGCTTGGCTCCCTGTCGTGTCTCGGTTGTCTCTCTCTCCAGACTTCAAATCCTGGTGGAGGGGCGATGCTGTGAGATGATTTTCCCACTGTGAGACCTTCCCTGGGGCTGGTAGCCCTCCCTTAGCAGACGGCTACTCTGCAGGCACTGGCCTTTTTGAGCCAAAGGCTTGACGCGAGCCCTCCCAGATGCTCCTGGCTCTGCGGCTCCTCATGCCCCTTGCTGCCGTGGAGGGGGGAACCGCCGCTTGCTCGTCTTCGCTGCGGCTGCACGTGGAAACGGGTTCAGCGATATCAAACCTCAGGAAATGCCCGGTCCCGGCACCGGAGGAGGTTTTACCCCCCCAGGAGCAGCGTAGCTCAGCCGGGGAGTGAAGCCGCTGGGCCATGTGCGAGCAAGCGCAGAGGGGCTGTCGAGCTGCTCCACCGTCCCCTCTCCTCCCGTGGGGACAGGGGGTGGCGGTGACAGAGCCGGCAGTTGGCGGAGGGGGAGGGAACCCGCGACCTGGGAGATTAATAATAGAAACGCTGGCATCCGTTTTAGATTAGCGAGAGAAAGCTCAGTACCCATCTCGCCCAGCATGTAACTTTAATGCCGAGATAATGAGCAATGATATTTATTTGTAAAAGATCTGGAGATATCGCTGCCCAGGGAGCAGCCAGGAGCTGTCAGAGCCCGCTCCATCCCCGCAGCGGCTGCTCCGAGCTGTAACCCAAGTGCTCTCCTCCGACCGGCTCACTTTTCACGCTCCGGCTCCGTTAACCGAGCAGGGTACGTGGTTGACTCGGAGCCCTGGCTAAGATTTGCTAAGCTGCTCGTGATTTGGGCCATCACGGCGAGGAGATGTCTGTCTTGCAGGATGGGCTAGAAACATCCCCCGGCACCTGCCGGTTGAGCTGCTGGGATGGGGTTTCAACCCATCTCTGAGCTTTTCCCCGCTGCCGGCCCCTCTCCCGGCTGTCCGGGTGTCACGGCTGGAGCGCCGGGGTGTGCCCGGGGAGGGTGGCAGGAAGGATGTGGGGTGCGGGGAGGAGGTGGCACGGCATCAGCCAGGCTGGCGAGGGGAGGGCGGTGCGGAGCGCCTGCGAGCAGGCGTTTCCCTCGGCTGAGCCACTGCGCCGGCTGAGATTTTGGGGCCTTTTCAGGGAGTTTGGGGGCTGACGGCCTTTCCTGGTGGCAGGGTTTGCCTCCTCCCGGCTGGGTCCAGGTGGACGTTTGGGGCAGTGACAGCCCCGGTCTGGGGAAGCAGTTGGGTCTCATGGGCATCTGGGCTCCTTCCACCCCTCCGGCTGGGGGACGGGGCTGCTCCTGCTCCCCTTGCCCTGCCCGGGTTGGTCCGAGGGGGCTGAAGGGTGCACGTGCCGCCGTGCCCAGCCGTGTGTTGTGTAACTGGACAGGAGGCAGGCTTAGGCTGTATTTGGCAGGTGGGTGTCCCTTCTTTATTAAGCCATCCCCTGGGTAATTATTGGGTTAAGGCCTGATGAGATAATGCTTCATTATTTTTGTGCTATTGGAGGATTAGGAGCAGTGGGATTTCTCAAAGGCTTTATCTCTGCTAAGGTCCTTGGGCTGCGAGGCACGTTTGCAGGTGGGTAAGAGGACCTGGGCTCTGCCAGCCCTCCGGCACTGCTTGCCTTCCCGCGGGGGTACGTGCCGGAGGCTGGGGGTGGTGGGTGCGGGTGCAGCGGCTCCCGGCGAGGGGAAGCCCGGCATGGGGGGCTGCTCGCCATGAGGGATCTCCTTTTAATGCTGTTGCAGCCCCATTCATCGCCGCGGCGGTGCTGCGCACCGGTGCGAGGGAGGAGGTGACACTTACAAATAACCAGGGAGGTGGGTGGTGCGCGCCGAGGCAGGGAGCGGAGGGCGTCCCGGGGGGCTTCTCCCGTGATTTATGGCCGAGACGACGCGGAGCTTTCAGCGCGGCCTTTGGAAGCTGTTTGCTAACAGTGTCGTCTCCTGGCTGTTACGCCGGCGTGGGCTGCTGGCGGGGGTTGCAAGGGAAAACATCACCCACGCGTCGCTCCTGCGGCACGACCGGCTCCCAGGCTGCTTGTGCCCTCCCCAGGAGCCTGGCCAGGGGCAGTCTCAGGGTGCTGATGGCACCGGCGTTCAGCCCTCTCTGAGAGTCCCAGAGATGCTCTTACGAAGGAGTTTGGGTTGCCGGAAGCAGGAATAGAGTAAAATGTGCTTAATGACACAGGCCTGGCTCGGCGGGGGCTCCCCTCCTCCCTGTCACCCCGGCACAGCCAGCCCTTGAGCCGGAGGGATGGAGCTGGCACCGGAGCAGGGAAGCAGGCAGGCTGGACGCGGGCCAGGCTGCGCACTTGATCCAAACACAGCTGGAGCTGATCTGATGAAGCGAGAGGTTAAGAAGAGAGCATCTGTTATCTAAAGGGGACACACAGTGGGAAACTGTAAGCTCTTTATTCCCCCCACCCCACCCCCTCTGTTCAGTGCATCATCCCTGACTTTATTTCTTTGATTTATTAAGGAAGCCGGTGCTTCCGGGGCTGTAATTAAGTGCCACTGTGTGAGCTTTTGATAGTGAGTGAATGATATAATGGCTTGCACATTCTCCGTCTGCTCAAGTGCTTTAGGATCTAGATAACACGAGGAGGGATTTCTTCTGCCCACCAGGGAACCGCGGCGGTGCCGGGGCTGAGTCACGGCAAGGTTTAGCCAAGCGCGGCGGTGTCCGCCGGAGGAAGCTGGGAAGGATGCGGGAGCCGCTTAGCACTGCAGTGGAAGCACGGTTCAGGAGGGTGTCCGTGACCCAGGCTGCAGTTCAGCTGAGAAGGGAGTTCACATCCTCTTGCAAAAGACCATCGCAGCACCTTTACAGGCTGCTGGAGACTAAACTGGGTGTCAACCCTCGCAGATCTCCTCGTTCCCTCCCAGCCTTGCGTGGTGCTGGAGGTGGAGGGGGGACCACAGCCCCTCAGCCGAGGCTCCCGGCTCTACCGGGGTGTTTTTAGGGCAGAGAGGGCTCGAGCATCCATAGCCTCGAAGAACAAGTCGGTGTCAGCAGCCGGCAGCATCCTGCCGAGGCGCTGGTTTCCCTGCGCTGCTGGAGGAGTTTGCTGGCAACTTGTTGGTGTGGAGCCAAGGGCTGGGGGGTGCTGGCCGGCAGCATCTCCCACTGCCTCCGCCAGCTGCTGGAAGGGAGCCAGCACTCGCAGCCACGCGCAGCCGGAGGGGCCACGAGGATTTCGCTGGAGCTGTGTCACCCCCTGCACCCTCCTGCAATTCCTTGCACGCCCCGGCGAGAAGGTGCTGCCCTGCATCTCCCTGCGCAAGCAAAGGCTCCCAGGCAGGGGTGGCATTTCTGGGCAGACGTGCAGAGTATTATTCTAATGCCAAGGGAAGGCTCTTCTACTGGCTCTCGAAACCAGCAGCCTTGGGCAAGTGGTCCAGTTCACATTCCCGCTGGGCATCTCCATGTGCCACGCTCCGGGCTGCCCGGCACTGGGGTCTCTGACACTGCTGGCACCGCTGTCCCTGTCCCTGGGGTGTCCCTGTCCCTGGGGTGTCCCTGTCCCTGTGGTGGGACCTGGCGGTCACTGCTGATGTCTCGGGCTTTCCCCCAGGGCTCAATTCTGCCCTTGGTTCCCAGGACGGCTGCTGAGCCTCCCTCTGCGCCCCAGCAGTGCTGCTCTGACACCCCATTCACCCACGCCTGGTTTTGAGGCAGAAATAAATTTCTTTTTACTATACGGACCATTTTTGATAGATAAACAGGATTATTTTAGTGGCTTGGCCGACAGCCACGGAAGGAGCGAGCTCAGGGTCCGGAGCAGCATTGCGGTGCCGGCTCAGCAGCGGCCGGTGCTGCGGCTCACAAGCTCGCTGCCTGCAGCTGCGGGAGCGGCAGGAGGAGGAGGAGGAGGAGGAGGAAGGGATAACCCCCCCCCCCCGCCCTGTAAATAAACTTAAAAATAAAAAGTGACAGAGATTATTTGCTGCTTAATGAACTAAAATGTCCAACCTCCCACTGAGCGGCAACATTGTTTATAAACTACAGAAAGGGCTTTATTTTAACGGGCAGTAAATCTCATTCATTCCCAGCCCTGGCAGCCAGGAGCGTGCGGGATGAATAGGCTGGTGCTGAACGCAGCCGCCTTGCTCCCGCGCTCCCTCCAGCCAGCTCCTCCGCTGGGTATTTTTTCCCCCTTTGCCCACATTTGCTGTTCTCCTCCCTTCCTCCTCTCCTTCCTAATCCCCTCCGCCGTGCCGATAACGGGGTTATCTGACCAGGAAGAAAGGAGGACTCTGTCCCTGTGCCTCCGCATGTCACATCCGCTCGGTTTTGTTTATTCACTTGAAAAATGCACCCCCCCTCCACCCCCGTCTCTGGGTGGCAGCTGGAGAGTGGCCCGAGATAATCAAAGCGTTATTTTTTTTTTATTATTCCTCTTAAATAAAGCCTCCTATAGCCCGCAGGCAGATTTTGTCCGGTTGCCCCCATCCTGCTCCTTGCTCTGCAAACAGGGTGTGAGAGTGATGGTAACCGGAGCAGAACCCCGATGCTACAGGCAGATCCCCCTGAGGATCCCTTTCGCAGGGGACGCGGTGGCTTCTGCGCAGGAACGGTCCCCCCGAGCCTGGCAGAAGGGCGGGCAGGACCAGCAGTCGAGCGATTGCAGGTGCAAAATACCTATCGATACGCTGTCTCGGGCAGAGAATCACGGAAAATAAATATACGGTCTGAGCATCTGTGGAAATGAGATCATCCGAGTCGGGGGGTGAGATGCTTGGGACAGGTTTCGCTGCTTTGGGTTGAAAGGGACGACGGCAAGTTGTTCCGAGCCAAAACCACGTTTGGGAGCTGGTCAGGCCTCGCGTGACACACGGCTGTTAGTGGGCGAGTGCGTTGCTGAGATTGAAGCTGGTGGCTCTCGAGCCGCCGGGAAGCGTTGGGAGCTGGTACCTGCCGCAGGAGAGTGGCCAGGTGGGAATTTCGGACGTGCCTGACTTTCCCCTGGGATAAATCAGGCACCTGGAAAACTTCTGACCATAACTCTTAGGGCGACGTACTCCTAAGGCAGGAAAGAAAGTAGTAAATTATCTATTCCCGTTTGAGTTTAATATCCATAATCTGCCATTAATCAAACCAGGACTATAAGATCCTTACTTAGGCCTAATCAGTGCGTAATGGATTATCTACAGGAACTAATAAAAGGTAATTATCTATGCTTTGCAAGTTCCAATTAGTGTACTTATATGATCAATTAATTCTTGTAACAGTTTCACAGGTGCAATTTGTGTGACAACATGACGCTGACTCCAGGCAGAGGCTCAGTGCCTGCCTGGTGGTGCGGCTGCCGGCGGCACGGGTGCGGGGCGGCGCAGGGATGCGGGGATGCAGGCAGCAGGGATGCCGCCCTGCCGGCACAGCTGCCCCGGTGCATCCCGAGCTCTCCCAGGTGTTGCACCGGGAAAAACCACCTCCATGCAAGGAGCTGCTGGGGCTGGCGTTCGCAGGCTTTCAGCCGTGCACGGTGCTCCTGCCCCCAGCAAAAGCGCTTCTGCCCTGTGCTCTTTCCCTCCCCGAAGCAGGAGACGGAGCATGGGTTCGGCAGCCGCTCGGCCCCATCCATCGCTGTGCGTCCCAGGGGACGTTGCCCCTGTCTCAGCATCACCTCGGGGAGCCCCGCTGCTCCCTTCCCATGCCCCAGCCTGGCCAGCACGGCAAGCAGAGCCCCGTCCAAAGGCAGCTGGCTCCAGTCATCCCCTTCTCCCGCCTGTCCTCGCGTCCGTCTCGCTGGCTTGCAGGCTCATCGGAGGGTCTTAAAGGAGGAGGAAATATTCCAGCAATGTCTGTGCAGTTTTAGGGATGGCTTAAAATTACAGTAAATTTGAGACACTTTACATGTCCACTTGGGGCCCAGCATTGTTACGGTAATTTGAAGCAGATTGAGTCAAGGCTTGTGGCAAATGGAAGATCTAAGGGCTCTAGCAGGAACCCGGGGATGGAGGAGGAGAGGTGGCAGGGAGCGAAGGAAAACACCGTTTCTGGGATGCCCGTCGGAGCTACGGAGCCAAACCCTCCCAGGCTGACCCTGGACACCTCTTTGCAATGGTGCAGCCCTGACTCACAACTCAGCCTGTGGTTCTTCCTCCTTTTTGGGGTTTTTTTTTTAATCTTCTGGAGCTCAGTAATCCGGTGTCGCCTTCTGGTGTCCCCAAGACTGCGCCGTGTCAGAGCATGTTTTGGGTGAAGCTGCTCACTTGGACCTGGAGTCCTAGAGCTAGGTCCTGCTCCTGAGGTGGCCTTAGTAGGACATGGGGACGTGTCACCTCTTCCCCACCCGCAGGGTTTGGATGGTGAACTCAACCCCTCCTTACAAGGGCAAATCCACAGCCCGGGAGCCCAGCCCCAAGGGTGTCTGGGGAAAGTATTTGATGGGTTGAATGAAGTTTTCTCAAGTTCTTCCTTGGTGCGGTGAGGTTGGGCGGAGGTTGGGTAACGGGAACCGCAGTCCTTGCCTGTGCCCTGCCTGCGAGCTGCGTGCGAGCCGCCGGCGGGTTGGGTTGGTGGAGGGGGCAGAGCTGTGCCTCCGGAGGGGCCGGGGCACTCGGTCGCTGTCCTTGCTCTTACCTGGCTCCTTCGCGATGCAAAAAGGGGAAAGCAAAGGATAAAGAGGATGAGGCTGGGTGGAGGAATGGCTTTCCCCTGGGAGTCCTTGGGGCTTTGAAGACATCTCTGAGTCAGGAGCATCACGTTCCCACACAGACCAGAGACCCAGCAATGACCGCTTGGAACAGTTCGGTTTGATTTCAGCCTTTGCAGAGAGTGTCCTGTCACTATAAAGGAGCAGAAACAAGAACTTGTTTCAGTGCAAAACTTGTTTTTTTTTTTAAAAAAAACTGTCAACATGACATCTTTTGAGAATTTCCATTGTTATTTCCCCCTTCCCCCCCCAAACATGAAATTAATTCATCTGCTTAAGTCCTTTTTCTGGGAACAGTCTTGGTTTCATTGACATTTTTGGTTAACAAGGGAAAAAGCAAACCCACAAAAAAAAAAAAAATAGAAAAAACAACCTCCCCAAGGCCTTATACTTAAAAAAGAAACTCCTCTCCCAGTGACCACGATACAACCACTGCTTTGTTCCCAGCGTGGTTGATGTTGTTCCGAGCTGCTCCGCCAGCCCGGCAGTGTCCTGGCCGGGGCCGGCCGGGAAGGGGCTGTGTCCTCCCTGCTGTTGTTTGAGCTCCAGGACATGGTGGCATCAGCAGTGCAAGAGGGGCATTTGCTGGAGCAGAGCATCTCAGCGAGGCTCCTCTGCGTGGTGGGTTCTTCGGTGGGTTCGGGCACGCCTGCGGCTTTGCCGAGTTGAGGGATGGGGAGGTGGACATGGGCAGGCGAGGCTTCGTGGCTCTGTCACCTGCAGGGGAAATCAAGGCACGCAGGCAACTGAAATATCAGAACCGAGGGCACAAAGTGATGCTAAGGAGAGGAACCACCTCAAAGTGCAGCCCGGATGCCCCAGCACAGCCCCCTCCTCTCCCCATCGCTGCGTGTCGGCCCCCCGGCAGGACCGTCCTCAACCCTGCGCTGTCCTTCTGCGCCGATCCCCGGCGGCGTGCGCTTCCCCGTGCCCGACAGCCGCTGCTGGGCTCCTGGCCTCGTCCACCTCTGCCTTTGGTTTTGTTTTCCAAGTCTTGGCCACCGCGTCCGGCCCCGCCAGCGCGCCGTGGGGAGGAAGCGCTCTTCGTGCTGCTGAGAGATGCTGCCACACGCAGCCCTCGCAGCGCCTGACTGCAGCACCCAGCTGCTTCCAGCGCTGCTTTTTTCTTCTTCTTTTCTTTCTTTGTTTCTGTTTCTCCTTTTTTTTTTTTTTTCTTTTCCCAAGCAAGCCACCACAGGCTCCTCCAAACATTCCCCCGAAGATTATTCTCCCACTTGTCCGCAACATGTTTGCGATGCTGAAACTCCTGTTGCCCCATCCCAACCTTCTGCGCCTGCTTTCTTTTCTTGGCTCAGCTTCTGGATCGTAGGGACCAAGTCTGGGCATGCCAATCCCCATTCAATATGTTTTCATACCTTTGATTCCACCTTTCCCATGGCAGCCCGGGGCTGGATCCCGGAGGCCGTGCAGACGTGACTCGCTGCCCTGCAGATGTGCTGGCGCGGTACACGGCTGCGAGGTTTGCCCGATAGCAGTGGGTTTCGGAGCTCGACACCGACCCTCTGGCTGATTTACGCCTTTCTGGGACAACTTGTCTTGCACTAAACTCCAAAATTAGCTTGATGGTGAGGTAGCAGGGTCAGGGGGGTGATGCTGGCCAGGGGGCTCAGGCTCCTGACGTGGGTGCAGGGCTCACCCATGGGTTCCTGGGTGCAGAAGGGCAGGGGCACCATGCTCCAGCCTGGCTGTCTGACCGTGGCACCTATGGAGCTATAGGCCCCCCGAATTCAGTGCCGGGTGGATGGTCGCAGTGAGTAGAGCTGGGTGCATTTGTGTTGTCGGACAGTGGTCAGCGTTAATTAATCTGATACTTCAGGTTGCACTAATCATAGGTCTCGTTTGATAAAAAAACCCAATCGACCCTATTTGGTAGGATTTGTAAAGTCTGGTTTTGTGGGGTCGATGGAAAGCTGCTGGCTGCAGCGGGCGTAGAATAGGAGCGATGCAGAGCACATTTAAAAATGCCACCCTTGGTGACGTAGAATCGCTGCTGAATAGCTGCTTGGCAGCGGGAAAAGACTAAAAACTGTTTGTCCGGATTATGGAGCGTGCGGTTTGGCAATGCCCGGCTTAGCAAGGGTCGAATGCAGATAGACACGTGTTACGGACCATCTTCGCGTTTGTTTGCTCGCTTTGTTTTAATTTGAAACGCAAGCCTCTTCCCTGTGGTTAGATCCTCCCAGCTAAGCACGTTTTAGCAGAGAGAAGTTGCTTAAGGAAGAGAAAGGATGCTGGATGCGGCGTAAAGTGAGAGCAACCGCTGTTACCGCAAACGCTTCCCGACCTCTGTTAACAAAACCGTCGGCGCTCCTTTGCTCACTTCTCTCCGTTCGGCCCCTTTTTTTCCCTTGCAGTTATTTTTGAAGCCAACATCGCAAGTTTTATTACTACTGCTTATTATGTAAATAGTGCCAGAGGCGTATACCGCGCTTTGCAAACACAGGGGAAGAAAAGGTCCTTACGCGGAGGAGTTTTTATTATAATCTAGGTGATTGTAGTAGAATTAATGAAGGCTGAGAGGGGGCAGGCAGCGCTGGAGATGGGTGTCAGAGCAGCAAGGCGAAAGGACCGGCTTTGAGCGAGCTCCTCATGCGATCTTTCGGCTGGGACTAGGGATGCTGAGCTTCAGCGAGGTGGGTGCTAGGAGAAGCATCGGCTCTGCCGCACCGGGTTAAGCCATTGCTCCCATGGATACAGCGCTCCTGACAATGGCGAGGTCGCAGGGCTTCAAAAAGGAAAAAGAAAAACAATCAAGGACTTGTGCCACCCGGTAATGCACTGACCCAATTGTGCACTGCTGTGTAAGGGGAGAGAAATTCCTTCCTGACCCTTGTACTCATCAGCCCATGCCCTGAAGCATGAGATTTGATTTTCTTTATCTGGCTTTCCGTAATTGCAGAGGTCGTGTTTGGTACTCCTCGTATCCCACCCCTCGGAAACAGCATCTGCTGCATTTAACTCAATGGACCTTCTCCTCTGGGAGTTGGATCCTGACTCTTTCCTGGGAAGTGGCTGGAAGGAGGGAAGGAAACCTGGTCCCATCAACCCCTCCAGCACTTGGGGGTTTTCCCCTGGTACCTGGTGGTTGCTCAGCTGGGGAGGGCGAGTGTCCCCCCACGTCGTGGCACATTCTCCCCATTGCCACGGACAGGCTTTATTCCAACCTGCCTGAAATATTTGGAGTTTAATTTGTATGTAGAGATTTGTGAGAGTCACTTAGCAGTTATCGTTGCTCCCTCCGCTTGCTGGACCTCAGGGAGCGGAGTGTGCCAAGGCCAGGACTAAGTCCTGCTACTGGTTTTTCTTTTGATGAGAAGGCACTTGAGGATACGTGAGCAGCTCAAGGCTTGGAGGGGGCCCCGTGGTACGTGAGCAGGAGGTGCCCCTCGTGCCCTGTTGAGGACAACCTCTCCATTGAGCCTGGCTGGGGCTGTGCGGGCAGCGTTGCAGGCATGGCTTGGGTGGCTTCTGCTGCCTGCAGTGGCTGGAAAGCTGCTTGGCAGAGGGGGACCTGGGGGTGTTGGTCGACAGCCGACTGAACATGAGCCAGCAGTGTGCCCAGGTGGCCAAGGCAGCCAACGGCGTCCTGGCTTGTATCAGTAATAGCGTGGCCAGCAGGACCAGGGCAGTCATCCTGCCCCTTGACGCGGCACTTGTGAGGCCGCACCTCGAGTGCTGTGTTCAGTTTTGGGCCCCTCACTACAAGAAGGACATGGAGGTGCTGGAGCGTGTCCAGAGAAGGGCAACGAAGCTGGGGAAGGGTCTGGAGCACAAGTGCTGTGAGGAGCGGCTGAGGGACCTGGGGTTGTTCAGCCTGGAGAAGAGGAGGCTGAGGGGAGACCTCATCGCCCTCTACAACTGCCTGAGAGGAGGGTGCAGTGAGGTGGGGGTCGGTCTCTTCTCCCAAGTAACAAGCGATAGGACGAGAGGCAGTGGCCTCAAGTTGTGCCAGGGGAGGTTTAGATTGGATATTAGGAAAAACTTCTTCACGGAGAGGGTTGTCAAGCATTGGAACAGGCTGCCCAGGGCAGTGGTGGAGTCCCCATCCCTGGAGGGATTTAAAAGCCAGGCAGACGAGGTGCTTAGGGCCATGGTTTAGTGGTGGCCAGGTACGGTTGGACTCGATGATCTTAAAGGTCTTTTCCAACCAAATGATTCTATGATTCCGCCATGGGGTGAGGACCGGGGGCTTGCTGGCAGATGCAGCCATCGGGTGTTTCCTCTCCATGGCATTGGTTTCTCTGGGGCTTTGCTGGCCCTGAAGAAGGGCAGAGTGTGCTGGTGTGGGGTCCGCTGGCCAGGAGGGACAGTTTGGCCGGGGAGGTCCCTGTGACCCCCAGGGTGGTGGATGGACGCACGGCTGGCTTGGTTTGCCGACCCCGTGGGTGCGTGTCGAAGGCTGGATGCCCACCGGCGCTGGCAGGCAAGGCTGCCCTCCTCCTCCTCTTAGATCTGCGCGGGGCTGCAGCTCACCTCCAAACCGGGGCGGGAGGCGGTTTGTTTTGGCGTAAGAGTAAAGGGTGGAAAGTCCATTTTTTCCCCGAGCTCTCTACTGCCAGCAGCAAGCGTCACTCAGCCCCGTCTCAGCTACCGGACCATCTGCGTTTCTGCTACAGCCGTTTTGGGCTGAGAAAGGAACGGGAGGGTGCTGCAAAACCCAGCGCAGCCCCGATCGACCCGCATTGAGCCGCTGCCTGCCCCTCAGCTCAGTCCTGCCCGCTCCCCTGCCGAACACCCGGGGGTTTCCGTCGGTGCCCTGCGAGCGCGGAGCGAGGCGGCAGAGCCCGTCCTGAAAGAGTTAAACGCTCTCGCCCCTTCCGGCCTGGGGAAGTGGAATTAGTCACGACCTTCACTAGAAGTGCTGGCCAGGTTATAAAAATGACAAATGAGCACAAATCAATAATGAAGTTAGTGTTTTCTGGGAATGCCAGACACGAACGGAAAAGTACATCAACGCGGGTGGTGGGCGCCGTGATGTATAGGATGAGCTGCCCCACGCTCGCGTGCCTTGCACGGGTGCGTGCAAGGTGGCACCGTCCCTTTCTCCTCCCCGTCGTGTTTGACTCTGCGCTGGCACCATCGCTGCCGCCGTGAGCTGGGACGGCTGTGCACGCCGGCACCTCTCTGGGATTTTCAGTGCTTTTTGGGGCAGAGCTTGCGCGATGCCGGCTGCCGCTGGATACTCACTCGGCACGAGGCACCGAGGAGGTGGCTCCGGGACATCGGAGATCGGGGATTGCAAATGGTGCCCTGGGGAAGTTGAGCATCTGATTAATCTTCAGGACGCAGGGCAGTGTTTCCACAGCACCGGGGTAGCTTTGGAGTCCACGTTTCCTTTTCCAAAGGGACTTGGGCATGTCTGGAAAGGAAACGGCCTTCTAATTAGATGGCTTGAAAATCTTTACCGTTGCTCGTTACAAATACATTAATCAGCCCATATTGAAAGAACTGCACTGCAAAAATTGCATTATTATTATTTATTGTTTAGATATGAATGAGTTTAATCCCTTCCTAGCCTGGGCACTGTTCAGAAAGTGACCCAACGTCCCAGTGCTGCTTCTTGGCCCCAAGGTCACCTGGTTTCTGTGCAACCATAAACTTACCTGGGATGTCCTGGGGATTTTCAGCAGCGCTTTAAAATGTGTAAGGGAGGGGGAAAAAATGGGACGTAAACAGGAGGAGGTGGGGGTGAGGGTGCTGAGACCCGGCAGAGGTGGATGCAGGGGTGGAACAGCGGAGGCGGCGGTGGAGCGGGGCTGAGCCGCGCTGGGGGAGCCGGGTGCCGGCGTGCAGAAGGGGGCCATGGCTTAGGAAGAGCAGTGCCATGTTTGCACAGCATCGCAGGGTGGGTGGCTTTCCCAGGGTGTTAGCACATTTCTGTAATTAATATAAACTTCCTTAATCGGTGTTCCAAATGTCCTGGATTCCGGTGGACCTCCGGGCACCTGGGCTGGGTGTCCCGCTCTCTCCTTTCGGATGTGTTTTCTCTCGGAGGCCATGCCCGGTGCCCGGGGCTCCGGCCACAGCCTGGCCCTGTTCCCACACCGTCCCGGCTCCCTTCCGGCCACGGACGCCGTGCGGAGCCTGAAGGACGGGTGTGAAAACGCAGCTAATCGATCCGTCGCAGCTCTTTCCCGCCTGCGGTGGTCTGGGTGATGCCAGCAGGTTGCGGGAGCGCAGGAGGACCCGTTCACGCCGCATCTCAGTGGGACCGGGGATGCGGGCAGTTTTTTCACAGCCGTTAGTGTTTGCTGGGCCACTGTGCCATCTTTGCACGTACGCAGGCTTCAGGTGCCACCCTCGTCTTCAGAAACCTCCTTAGATGTGTCAGCTGCTTTCTGTCATGGCAAGTAACCCTCCAGACCCTGAGGAGAGCTTGCTTTCCGAGAGCAAGTGCAAGGGGTTAATGGAGGCTGAGGGTGATGGATACCTGCGAAGAACTCATCAGGGAGAATCGCATTCCGTCGAGGAAATCGATAATCTGGGATGCTTATGCTGCTCAATTGCCAGGCGTTGTCTTCATCACTTCGTCACCACTTTCCAACTGGAAATAATGGTGCTGGTGTAGGCAAGCTTGGTCTTCCTCCTCCCGCTTTGGTTGACCTTTCAGTGTAGGTAAGGTCTTACCAAGCTTCAGGCCATCTCTGTACAACGCTGCAGGATGGTGAAGCCAGAGCACAATCCAAAGTGGATCCAAAGCAGAAGCTTCAACTCCAAACGCCCCAAGAACTCAGCAAACTTAAAAAAACCCTGGAGCAAACCAACCCCAACCCCCCCGACCGCGTGCTTGGAAGGAATGAAGCAATGCTTGGGCGTGAAGGTTTCCCAGCCCCTCTTTGCCATCGGCCAAGGTTGCCCTTCGCAGTGAAAGGCGTGCGGTGCCCTGTTTGAATGAGATGGAGCTCGGGAGTGCGATGGGTGATGGGTGCGATCCCCCTGCTCCCACAGGTAGCTAGCTGTCAGCAGTCTCCCCGGCACACGTCCCGGCGTGCTACGGCACGTCCGTGCGGCAGGTGCCGGCAGAGCCGGGCTCTTGCCATGACCGCGGCTCCATCGCTGCCGGAGCCGCACCGGTGCGCCGGTACAAGGCGATCTTCCTGCCTTGGGTCCTCGCCAGCGCCAAGAGCTCTGCCCCACGTCCCTGAGCATGCGGTGGCACGGATCCAGCCCCCACGCTAATGAGATGGCTTCAAATAAGAGTTAATCATTTGCCAGCCGAATGCTGCCGGGGTGTATCCGAATTCCTCGCTCCTATAGGCGCTGTTGTGTACTAGATTGTCGTGCTCTCGCCCAAAGCTGCTACACCAAATGTTTTGCAACAGAAACCCCAAACCACATGAAAGTACTCAAGTTTCATATTTCATTATAACCCCAAATTCAAGTTTGCCAAGAGTTTCAGTAGTTTTATGAACCTTTCCCATGAACCTTCAACAAAGGCTGTAGTTTAACCTGGTTTTGATGAAAACCCAGGTGCGACTCAGTTGCTTTTGAGCAACTTCTGAGGTTTGCGCAAACGCGAAATTCGAAGGCTTTCGAGAGGAAGGAAGAAAGGAACCCAAAAGCACGTCAGAGCTGGTGACAGTGTTTGCAGGGAGCCCTGCACGCATCTGGGGTCAAGCTGTAATTCCTTGGGGACCCAGGACCCAGGCACCCACGTTGCTGGGCTCTGCGCCGGGTGATGCTCTCGGCGATGCTTTGAACCCACTTGGCAGCATCGCCACCAAACCAGCCGCTACGATTCGGTAAGTGCTGGTGCTCTGGGCATTGCGGGTCCCGGGGCCGACCCGTGGTCCTTGCGGCAGCATCTCCCGGCGTCTGCCACCCCTGGGGCTGCTTTGCTTTGGCGCGGCGGTGGGTGAGCCCAGGCTTTGCTCTCGGCGTTGCTTTAGGAATAACTCTGTGAAAGTCAGCGGTGTGCAAGAAAGCTCCCGAGCCAAAAAACAAAAGGTGGGTACCGTGCGGGGTGGGGATGGGGCTCCTTCCGAACCACGCCTGGCGCACACCGAGTCCTGCCTCTGGATTATGTGTATTATTATATCCACACGCGGATTGCTTTTTCGGCAGCGCCGTCTTTCCTTTCTCCAGCAATTTCCTGAAATAACGTTAGGGAAATGTGAAAATCTTGAACTTTTGAACCTCCCCGGAGGACGGCGTGCAGGGGGGTGGCGGCAGGAGGAGGGGACGCCCGCCTTCTGCCTGCCGTTTATTTTGGCTACAGGGCTTGGGGATGGGGAGGAGGGGGCTCGCCAGCCCCCCGGCCGGCAGAGGAGCCGTATCAGCGCTGCCACTTATTAATTAATGGCTTTCTCGTTGGTGGGTCACGGAGGCGAGGAAGCCAGAGGAAGTTTTCTTTTGCTCGCAGATGCCGGGGAGAGGGGGAGTGCCCGGGCTGGGTGGCGAGGGCAGGGGGTGACACGCGGGGGTGATGGATGGGGCCTCGTTTTTTTGGCCGGGCTCTGGACACGGGAACTCGCGCCGGTGAGGAAGAGAGAGGGGAAGGGGGATACACTGCGCCTGGAAAGTACTTTTCCCTCTGATGAACTTCAGAGGCGTATAAATCACTGCCAGGCTGCAGCTGCGAAGCATGTGATGCTGGCAAATTAATGGTCCTTTGGAAAACGCCGGCCATCACGCTCCCCTCCTTGCCTCTTAAAGGCGCAGCCGGCGGCCAGGCCAGCCCCAGGCGTGGGAATTGGGGGGTCAAGGCTGGGCTGGGGGAGCCTCGTGTGCCTGCCAGCCCCCAGGTAAGCTGGGGCTGGGTGTGCCTGGGGAGGGGGGCTGGCACGGGGGGCTCCTGCAACACTCTCCGCTGTGCAAAGCTCTCCGTGGTGCAACACTACCCGTGGCACAAAGCTCTCCATGGTTCAAAGCTCTCTGTGGTGCAAAGCTTCCCATCGTGCAGAGCTCTCTGGTGCAAAGTTTTCCATCGTGAAAGCTCTCCGCAGTGCAAAGCTCTCCGTCGTGCCACACTCTCCGTGGTTGGCTCCTGCTCTGCTGCCCGTGGTCCTTGTACGAACAGGACCAAGATGCTCCTGGGGATGTTGTTTTTTCCAAGGTGCCTCGGGCGCAGGGTGGGTGCCTGGTGGGAGCTCCTGGTCTCTGCATAGTGGTGCCTCTGCTGCGCTCTCGCCCACCTGGGCTTTTATGCACAAGCAGCGACCAGGGGAGGATGGAGATACGTGGCGGGGGTCCAGGCTACGCCAAAACCTTATAATGACTGGGGTGGTGAATTTGCAGTCGAGGTGACCATCACGCCAGGGGCTGACCACCTGCCCGGTGCAGGGAGTTGTCAAGCAGAAGGCTATGGGCCATCTTACTCATGGTGGCATCCAGAGGCCACCACGTGCCAGGGCTGGGTGTCCATGCTTGCGAGGCACAGCCATCCTGTGCAAACCTCACAGGCAAACTGCTGCAGGGCTGGAGGGCAGTCAGATGCTCCCCAGCTCACCCAGGGCCACCTGGGCCACCACCCGAGTGCCAGCCCGCTGCCTGCCCATCACTCCATCTTGCTCCTCTTCCTCGCTCTCGCTCTTATAAGCAGCGGCGGAAGAGGAGGGGAATCCAGCACCGCAACTTCTGCCCCGCGCTGCTGGTATGCAGGAGGGGGAGGGAGCCGAGCCACCAGCAGAACAGTTAAAAATTACTAAATACTTCCCTAATATAATTAGGTTTCCATGCAAGCAATTGCCTTAATTGCCAGAGGGATGTGGGGCAGCGGGGAGGGGGGCCAGCCTGGGCTCTTGCTGCGCTGCCGCTCCAGCCAGGCTTTCGCAACCCAGCGCAGCGATGCTCCGCTCGGGCCGGACCGAGCACCTCGCAGGGGAGATGTCCCCGGTGAAGCCTGAGTAAGGATTTGGCCCACGCTGAGCAAGAAGTAAATAAAAGTGTTTTGCAAACATGGTGGGGCTGGAGGCGGACCAGTGTCGGCCCCCTCGGATGGGTTTGCTGGGAGATGAGCTCGGAGGCTACCCGGATAGGCTGCAATTTAAATTGCTATTTATTTTTTAACTGCTGTTGGAGTAGGGAAAGTTAGGCAGGCAAGAAGGAAAAAAAAAAAATCCAGAGCCCACTCTGTGATTTACGTGGTAAAGGAGATAAGTGGGGATTTAAAGAGAAGGGAATATATAATTGAGACGAACGTGTAATATGAGCACGGATCCAAACAGAGAGATCGTAATCAGAAGTGTTAGGAGAAGCTGAGGTTTATTAATGAAACGTCTCATCTATTTGTCAGCTGAAGAGGAACAGCCTTTCCCCAGCAGCCGGAGGTGGAGGGGGCGGACGCGGGGATTGTGCTCGGCGTTCCCGCTGCCGTCGCCGCAGAGATCGAGGCTGCCATCTTCCTGCCCAGGTGGATGATGCTCTGACCTGAAAGCAGAGGCAGGGTTAGGTGAAAAAAAGGAAGCACGTGGTTTTTAGGAAGCTGGACGTTGTCATTTTCCTTGCCGTAATCTGCTGTAGA
Source organism: Balaeniceps rex (assembly GCA_013401315.1). Taxonomy (NCBI): domain Eukaryota; kingdom Metazoa; phylum Chordata; class Aves; order Pelecaniformes; family Balaenicipitidae; genus Balaeniceps; species Balaeniceps rex. The sequence goes on along the minus strand of VYZW01037435.1, from coordinate 12,838 downwards.
AGTCGGGAGCTGGCAGAGCTCTGCAGTGGGGCTGATAACTGCCCGAGGAAGGGCTCGTTGGAGCCTTCCTCAAAGCCCCACTCCTCCTCGCTGCTTTTCTGCCCTCGGGTGCAGTGCTGCTGCTCCGGGAGGGCACGGCACGCACTCGGCAGCTGGGAGTAAACGTGCCTGCGGCCGCAGGCGCAGCCTCAGCTGCTGGGTTCAGCCGCGCATCTGGCCACGGGTTCCACGACTGCGACCTGCTCGTGGGAGCAAAGCGCTCCCGTCCAGCTCGTTTCTCACCCTGGCACTTGCTACGTCTTCCTCGCCGCTCTCCCGGAGACCAGTGCTTGGCTGCCCTGCAGTCCCCCTCCACGTTCCTCCTCGTGATGCCCAGGCACGTCTGGGAACCGCTGCCGACCCTGTGCCGTGTTTGCTCGCAGAGCCGTGGTGTTAGCTTGGACAAACCCTACTTTTGTAGCCTGGAGGCTGCAGTCTGGAGCAGACACATCTAAGCCGGCTTTGGAGGAGGTGTTGGTAGCTGTGTGGAGAGCATGGAGCACACAGCGCACCGCGTTCGTCTCGCTGGTTGTTTCAGTAGCTCCATGGCTGGGAATTTAGCTGGTTTGCTCGTGCTGTGTGGTTCGGTGGGTCTGCTACCTGGGTGATGTATGGCATGCGGCGTGGCTCACCGAGCACCCATTCTCAGGGTAACACCGTGAGGGATGCACGCCAGAGCATGGCGGACATCCCCCTGTTCCATCCACCACTTGCTCACTTTTGGCTCTGCCTCAGCGTTGCCGTTGGGGCATCTTCATCTGTTGGGGTTCCTCAGGCACGAGGACGATGCTGGCGGTGTCCGAGGGGTTAACTTGGGGCCGTGTGCGGCTCCGGCAGGGAAAGGCTCTGGCTGTACATGAAGCGAACATTTTTTTAAGCGTCTTTCCCCTTCCCAGGCCCTGGCAGTTATCTGCGGGCTGACAAAATGCCTGGAACGCGGAGACCCGCTGGACATTGACCCGGCTGCACCGAGCTCAATTAGCTGAGCCTATCTGATTGGACTTGGCACAGCCTAATTAGCTTTGGACTGGAACCAGAAACTCAAACCCAAAGGCAGCTTGCAGGCAGACCATCCTTTGCTCCAGCCTGCCCTTGGGGGAACGGCTTTCCCAAGCCTCTTCTCTGCCCCCGGGAAGGGGGAGCAACCCACCGACCCTGCCTGCCCATCCCTTCGGCCACGCGGCTGCTGTCGAGGGGGCTTAAACCTTCCCTCTGGCCCAGCGTGCGTTATTAAACCAAGGGGGTTCACGTAAGACTGGAGGCAGCTTCTTTCTCTTGAAAAACGATGCGCGACGTCTAGTTTCCAGAGGGAACTTGCTTTTGTTGAAGGTGACCTGGCTCTGGCAGCTGCCTTCCCTATCTTGTCAGGCACCTTCCTGGGTAGGCACTCAGTTCTCAAGCTCCTTGTTCTGGACCTCCAGCTGCGGTGCACAAAGTGGGTGGATTGTCCCTGAGGCAACCGGCTTGCTCTGGAGCGTGGTCCAGTCATCGTGGAAATGTGGAGAAGGAGCTGAGAGGGGAAGGGATGGCTGGTTTGGGACCCCAGGATCCTTTGCCCATCTGGGTTTCCAGCTCTATGTGCTCTGTGAGCGTTAAAGCACAAAAATGTTGGTGGGAAGGGGCCTCCAGGGGTCTGTTGACCAGCCTACCGCCAAGCACGGGCTGGGAGGTGGGCATTTCTCCAAGGAGGCTTGGAAAATGGTGTTCCCGTGGGCTGCCCTTGCATGGCTCCCAGCAGCGAAGCCCTCTGGAGGGATGGCTCATCCCACTTGGACGCTCATGAGATGTTTCCTGACCAGATGACACCTCATGCCCAAGCCAGGCTTGCTGGGTCTCGACTGAGAGACGGGAAGACGCGTGTGGCTTTGTGGTCACCTGCTGTCCTCCAGCATCCCCTAAGGAAAGCTACCATAACTATTTTTTCCGGAAAACTGGTTTTCTGGAAAACCAGTTAGCGGCGTTGCCTTTTGCTGGTCATGGCGCGGCCGGTGGCAGCACAGCTTCGGGGTGTTGGGTTGCTAGCTGCATGCCGGCGGCGAGCACCAGCGCCAGCCACGTTGGATCAGTTAAAACCCATTATGCCAAGTGAATGACTGTAATTATCTCAAATCTGGATTAATGCGCGGGCACAGCACCATAATATAATCCGTCTGGCTGGTGGTTTGTAGGCCGCTGTTCCTGGAAGCCAGACGCAGGAGGGGATCCACCATACACGGCCGTATCCTCCTCCGCTCACCTCCCGCTGCCGTCTCAGACCCCGAGGATGGAGCTTGTCCCGTCAGATGGGTCCTGCACACGTAGTGTAGGACCTTTTAAAGCCATCTGGGCTGGCGGTTGCTCCTCAGACGGGAGGAGAAGAGCAACTGGGAAGCGCGGAGGTGCTGTCGCTCCTGCCAGCGCCGCCGGTCAATCCCCGTAATTAGCAAAACCAGGGTAGACGGAGCACTTCCCCCGGCACCCCGGGGCTCTGCGCCTCTAGGAGCCATTGGTGAGGGGGGAGCACGTGTTTTAGATCTCAAACCCGGTGGCAGGGAGAGCCGCCGGGCTGCTCCCACTCCTGGTCTTTAGGATTTGGCTTAGGATTTGGCCGTGGGAAGAAGCGGGGACGTTTATTACCGAACCCCCTGGGCTGTGAGCCCCACGGCAGGCTGTAACCCACGCATGGACATGTCTTGCGAGGAGCAGAGCTTTGCCTCCGACAGCGTGGGTCGGCAGCCCCGTTTCGGAGCCGGGAGCTCCCATTTGCCGGAGCTCTCAGCCCTGCTGCATTGCACTTTTTTGGCTGCTGCTTTCCCTGCCTGCTTTGGAGAGGAAGATTTTAGGGCTCAAGGTAGCAGCTTCTCCAGGAGAGAAGCCTGCTGAGCTCCAGGGCTGAGACCCATCTCCTCTCCATGTCCATCCTCCCACCCAGAGCCCAGCGTGGGGACGGGACCTGGGTGCTGGTGGGCAGCGGGCGGGACGAGCTGGGGCAGTGGGGCAGCGTGTGATCCGGGTTCACCGGTGGGCCCGGCACGTGCCACATGTGCGGCTCATTACCGCGAGGTCCTGGGGGAGCTTAGACGTGAGACGAAACTTCTCCTCTTTCTGCTAGAGCGAGCCTAATGCTTTCGAGCTCCCCGTGCATCTCACTGGATCCTGCTTGGTTTTTCATAGCTCAGAGCGTAGCACCCCCTCAAGGGCAATTAGATCACTTCCAATTTGCCCGTAAGCCCATAAAACTGTAATAGAATGTAATTAAAAGGCCATAATGAGCTTCAGCAACCTGCGGGACCACTGCGCTTTTGCTCTCACCGTGCTCCTTTCGGAGAACGGGATGGAGTCAGGGAGGCTGCGAAGGTCAGCGTTTGCAGGGAGGAAGAGGAGCTCCGGGCAGGGCTTCCCGGGTCGGGATGGGCAGTCGTGGGGAAGCACCCAGGTGCCACCACCACCACCATGTGCTCGTGGTGGTGATGCCTGTCGGGGAAGGCTGAAGGGCCCCCCGGGTGCAGCCCTCTGTCTTTGCAGAACACAGAGAGCATCTTCCCCTCTGTCGGCATCTTTGGCTGCTGTTCTGGCTTCCCCGATGCTCCTTGGAGGCTGGAAGGGTGCCAGCAGGCACAAGTCCCCTCTGGCCATGGCCTGGTTTGCTCCTGGCTGCGTTTGGGGAAGGTTGATGGCAGGGGACGATTGCAGTGATGGGGGCTCAGCCCTTGTGCTTTGGCAGTGAGGTCTGGGTCCCCCAAACCTCCCTTTTGGGGGCGCACGGGGACACCCCAGAAGATGGAGAGATGCAACCCCAAGCGGGGTTTGCCCAGGGCCTCCTAACACCACCGTGTTTGGGGCAGAGAGCTGGGCTGGGGGCAGCTGCCCCCGTCCCGCTGGCACGTGCCAGGCAGTGCGGGCGCCCCAAAAGCGCGGGGCTTGGAGGGGACGGCGAGCCCCCGCTTCGGGCTGCTTCGGACTGCAACGGCAGGAGCTCAGAAGAGCCGCCGCCTTCCGTCCTGCCGCCGCCGCCTCCCCAGCCCCGCTGCCAGCCCAGGAGCCCTGGCAGCGGCACTACACTGCACCTATTATTGCCTGTTCCTGCAGCGGGTTCCCAGCCAGTAAATTAGGGGCACTCGCTGAGCCGCTGACAGCAGAACAGAGCGCATTGTAAGAGCAAGGACAGCGCTGGCCCTTGAGGGATGAAATAGGAGCCTGTAATTTCTCAGGACTGTTGTGACATCTTTGCACAAGCGTGTGATTGAGTCACATTTGCTTTATCAGCAGAATCCTTGTTTGCCTGGGTGCACCCTCCCCCTCCACCCACTGCTGCCAGGCTGGGGGAGAGCCGAGCTGCGCTGCCCGCTCCCCTCCCCCTGGCCTCGCCGTTGCGTTCGCCTTTCCCTTCTCTCCGAGGGGCTCCTCACACTTTCCATATGTCACGCTCGCCCGCTTGCTCACGCTTCCTGCTCTTGCCTTCTCCACTCGCCGCCCCGGCTCCCCAGAGGGGGGCTCGGGGGCTGCCCCGTGTGCTCGGGAGATGCAAACCCAAGGAACGTGGGTGGGGGGTCCTCCCCGGCTGCGGGAGATGGCTGGTGGTGGGGGTCTGCGCGGGGCAGGAAGCCGGGGAGTGCCGGAGGAAGAGGCGTTCGCAAGCGTTTCCTCCGGTGACACGGCAGCTCGCGGGGAGAGCGGCTTCTGGAAAATTCCTCTTTGAGTCCTTCCCCCTCGGAGACGGGAATAGCCCCTGCAGGCTTCCGGCTCTGCCGGTGGCTCCGGGAGCGGGCTGTGTTTCAGAGGGTGGGATGGGGTTTTTAAGGCAAAAAAAAGAGAAAATGAGCCCCCATGCCGGAGCTGAGCATGCTTTGTCAGCCGCGGTGTGGGGTCTGTGCCTGTCCTGCACACACACGTCTGCGGTGGGGCTGCTCCTCCGTGCTAGCTCTGAAGCATCAGGCAGAAGCATCCCATTTTTTGGTGTGGGTCCTGCGGTGGGGGGTCACCAGACCTCTGGGCATCCAGGCTCTAGCAGGTGATGGGGTGGGTTAGGGGTGAGGGTCTCCCAAAGGAGACCCCGTGGCGCTTTAAGCCGGGCTGCCGAAAAATGGGAACATTGGTGAGCCTATGGTCACCCACGCAGGTTGCCTCAGAAGCGGCAAAGCCTGGGGAGAGACCCCCAAATGCCACCCAGCACTTGCCAGCCTGAGCCCACGGCTGCCACCACACGGTCGTCCTTCCCTTTGGTGCTGGGGAGGTCTAACGTTACCTGCCACGTTGTGTCCGGAGGAGAAAATAAAATTGGATAGAGAGGGAGAATGGGTATTGGAGCTGCGGGGACAGAGGTGTCCCGGCTCTGCCCCATGGGATAGGGATGCTGCCCGCTCCGAGGAGCACTGCTGCGAGATTTGGGGTGGGTACCACTCTGCAGAGCCCGCATCCACCCTGTCCGTGGCCTGGTGGTGGGGTGCTTTTGCACTTCTTCTTCCCCTTCATCTTCTGGGAGCAGAGCAGAGGCTTCCCCGAGCGGTGGCGGTGGGGACCCGGGCTGGGGGAAGGAGCGGTTGACGTGCAAAGCGCCATGGAAAAGCTGCTCATGGGCACCGTAGTCTCATGCCATGGCCCATCAACCCCGTAAGGCGAAATGTCGGCAGGAGGCAGCGGCTAATGCCTGTCGATGGCCTGCAAGGGCTGGGCCGGCAGCACGCAGAGGGGTGCTGCTGGATTTCTTCCAGCCAAGGAAACCCCCTGGAAGGGGACCCTGATGGGGCTCAAAGCCCCAAAATGCGCCTCTGCTCCTCGCTGCGTTCGGCGGCGGCCGTGCCGAGTGGTCTTGCCGGCGGGTTTCGGCTGGCTTGGGTGGGAGGGGAGGGCTGGGAGCGAGAAGCCGTGCGGCTTTGAGGTTTTAGTTTGGTCAAAGCGAAACCCGTCGGGAGGAGGAACCCGCTGGGAGCAGAGAGCAGCCGAAACCAAGTTTCTCACTGTCCCTGAGCGGCTTGAACCGCCACGGCGTCGCCCGCTACTTCTTGGGGGAAAGTGCCGAGCACGGCTAAAGAAACTCTCCCAAACCTCGGAGCACATTCCCGAAGATAAACTGCATGTGGTGAATTTTAAATGCCCGCAAAAAGACACATTTCTGCGTGCTGTCCCCTGTGCGGACTCGGGGGGGGTCCGAGAGGGATGTTCTCAGGTTTGTCTTTGTACTCAAGTCCAGAAATGTAAAAAGAAAAAACCAAGTTACATTTTGGTGAAATCACAGCTACTCAGGACCAACGCGCTTGATTGCACTGCGGTCCAGTGCTCCTGCACCCTTTTGCCTGTAGCTGGGGCAGCAATAGTCAGAAGGGATGTATGGATAACATACGGCTGCATCTTCTCACAGCTTGGGGTGCCCGTTCCCAGGGGTGCCTCTGCCATGCGCCTGGTGCCCGGGTGGTTTAAGGGGATCGGTTGTCTCTACTCGCTGGGCAAAGTGCTATAAATGCAGTTTAACGTGCTTGGGCCACAAGATGATGCTTGTTTCTTGGACCCACGGGTGGTTGTCTGGGATGACAGCCACGCTGCACCGCACAGGTCGTCTCCCTGAGTTTGCCCAAGCCGGGCACTGCCGGGTCCACGGCAGCAGCCGGCATGGGAAGGGGAAGAGGCAGTTCTTGCTCCCTCCTCGCTTCAGTTCTCAGCTGTTCTGGTATAAATTGAGAGCAAACTTACTCAAGATTGTAGGCCAGGGGCTATTTAAATTCATCCGCTGTAAACGCACTCCAGTTTTTGATCAAGGACAAAAGTGAGGACCTGACCTCTTGTGGTCACTGTATTCCCATGGCCATTTTCACATGAAAACCATGGTCAAACCCTTGCGTCCTGCCCAGATTTGCTGCTTGCCCGTTGCTCTCAGCACCCCGCTTCGTAGGTGGGTGCAGGGTGCTTTCCACCAGTCCTTGGTTTGCTGTGCTGGGGCAGGCGAAAGGAGGGGAGGTGGAAACCTCCATCATTTGAGGTTCCTCGGATGGAAAGCGCACGAGGAGATTTCTGTACTACTTTTGAGGAATGAGGGTAAATGGACAGTGATTTTCACTACCAAGTTTATTTAGGGAAACTCGCCACCCGCAGAGGCACCGAAAGGAGGAACAGTGCTCTCGGCGCTCGGCGCGCTGCATTTGCACGCACGTTCACGTCCATTGGGGCGTCAGAGTTTTGAACCTGGTCAACACCAAAGTGACGCTTGAGGGCAGAGGAGGAGGACATTTCCAAAAGCCTGGTCTCAGCTGCTGGTCCTGATCCCCTCCAAACGTGGCCCCACGGCGCTGCAGAGCCCTAACGTGGAGGGCTGACTTAAGGAAGGGAGTGGCGACCCAAATTTAGAATTTCCTGCTGTTTAATACCCAGAATTGATCTGCTTTCTGATTAAGGAGGAAGAGGTGCTGAGTTAAAAAAAAAAAAAA